>ML778772.1:303138-343363 GCA_009831015.1 Picea engelmannii | reverse complement strand
AGCCAATGCATTACACGATATCGTGGGAGTCAACTCTTCAGACGAAATTTCTTCTATGTTTTCATCTTGAGATGGTTCTTGTTCTTGTTCTTCTTCCTCTTCACAATCTATGTAGAATAATTTCTTCTCACCACACTTATGTCTCTTACTGTACTTGTTGTCACAATTAAAGCATAAACCTTTTTCTTCTCTTTCCTACAATTGTTGAGGTGTCAACCTTGTAGGTTGAGGTGTTTTAGAAGAAGGAGCATTGTTCTCTCTATAGATGTTAGGATTGGTACTTCTAGTAGCCATAGCCATATTTTTACTTTCATTATTTCTTTCCACCTTAAATGCATTCGCCAATGATTTGGGTTCCCAAAGGAGAACCTCATGTTGAATGTTATCCTTTAAAGTTCCTACAAATACATCAATCAAGTGCTCATCTGGAATATTGGTTACCTTTATATTCAATCTTTGGAATTTCTCAATGTGCTCAGTAACTGAACCCTTTTTCTTGAGATTTATCAATTGACTAAATAAGGTATTGATCCTTGTATAGTGTTCTATCATTTCTTCTGTGAAAATTGTCCAAGTGACGAGTGATTTGCGAGAAAAAAGCCATCGATACCATAAAAATTGATTAGGTTCTAAATATAAAGAAGAAATTCATACCTTTTGTGTATGTGGCACATTATGTAGATCAAAGAAATGCTCCATCTGAAGTATCCATGTGATTGGGTCCTTGCCATCAAACTTACTCATATCTATCTTAGGAACGTGGTTGGTCTTCAACCCAAAGTTGGAGTTTCTCCATTATTGATTCACCCTCCTTGTGTCCTCATCATGAATTTCATGGGATGCATTTTCACTTTCAGGTGTCTTCTCTGTTACGAAGTTTTTCAACACTTCCATGATCTCCTCTTTTAAACCATCCATCTTTGCCTCCAACTTAGCTTCCATCTCTTGTAGTTCATCTTTTGTTACTATCTTCTTTTGTAAATCATTTATGTCCCTACGCATTTCTTCACCTTCATCAAGAGTCCAAGTAGGATTGTCTAGAGGATTATTTGGTGTATAAGTTCCCTTTTTGGGTGGCATGTTTGCCAAGTATCACTTTTGAGCCTTGATTTTGAGGTGGTTCTTCTAGAGAATCTTTCTTTTGTTGTATCTCCCAAGTTTCAGTCCTTCTGGGTATGAAACTTTCTTTTATGTAGTTCTATGATATTTCTTCTTTCCAATGCAACAGGTCTGATCAAAAGTAGATGTGCCAAGTGGAAGTTATGGTAAATTCCCCACAAATTGTTCATTTTTGGCCTTTCTAGCCGATATCACTTGTATAGAGTTCCCCGCACAAAATAATTGATATAAAATTCTGAAACTCGTACCAGAAATACTACAAACTTTCCACTATCCAATGAAACTAGTCCCACTCAATTTGGATACTCTAGGAAGAAGTTATGATTGTTTTACCTGGAACACCTTCTTGAGATTAGTTAGATACCCTATCTTCCACAGGGTGTATCTACAAATTTAAGATGACAAAGAAGCTTAACTATTTACCATAGTTACCTTACTAATATCTGTGAATATCCTCCAGATTTCAGGGTCTGAAACGTTACAGAAAATGTTTTATAGCGAAAATTCCGCAATGACTTAGTTCAAGATGATTCCAGAACCCTATCTCGTACAGGCTGTATCTACGAAAGTATAAGGCCTTAGGAGCTGAAATTTTAGCCCAACGTTACATGATCCATATACTAAATATCCTCCAAGCAGTTCCTTCTCAAACGTTGTAGAAAAATAACTATAGAGAAAATTCTAGGTGTCCCAGATGTAGCAGCGAAACCCCAAGACCTTGAGCTCTAATACCATATGTTAAGAACCAAATATCAATATAGCATAGAAAAACCTCAAAGAAAGTACTCAACGCCTTGAAAAAGAGATAATTTCAGATAATAAGCCTCTTCGAGGGGGAAACCTCCTTTAACCCCACTTAAATGTTCAAGTACAAGATGATTCCAAATGAAAATGTCTATTTCGTATATATAGGAGACTAGGAGGTATAATTACAACTAATGGAATAAAGTTGATATAAATAAAATAACATTACTACTGTAATATGCCCCAATTAAGTGGTAATGAGCCAATATTAGGGATTACCAGTAGACAGTTACAACATGAGAACTATCGACATGGTTTACAACTTAGGCAGAGTCAAACGTCTCACCTAACCTCAACAAGAAACTCATGAAAATATCTGTCACGTCAAGACTCTCTGTCAAAATCATCTCTGCAACCACCTGCAATGCACCTCAAACGTTCCCTCAACCATAGACTTGTTTTCTCTTTGTTTTCTAAAACGTCACCAATTTTGGTTTTTCCTCACACATGCCTCTAATATACCTGTGTTTCCATACTTAGCCAAAAATTGACCCAAGACAATTTCACCCAGTTATGTCTGTCGAACCCTCCTCAAGAAAGCCCAAGTCTTCCCAGAGTGGAGCAACTTGGCTCCTTGAGGGAGATGATTCCCTTAATTTTCCTCAGAATAGTAGATCTCTTGTGAAACATCCAAAAAATATGTGATCTCCAAGTCTCCTATCAGATCGTGTTTTGGCTTCATCTAAGTATGCTGGAAACCCCAAGTTTTGTGCCAACTTGAAACACCAAGTTTCTATAAACAAAATTATACTGCACCCAAATCTGCATGATATGTTTCCTGATTCCACGAGGTTGCTTCATCCAACTCCAAGGATCAAAATCATCCAAATATGTTTCATTATCTCGATGCAATGTTTCTTCATCAGTAATATTCAGTTTTGTTGTTGTTGTCACTTCCTTTTACAACTGACTACTGATCACTTCACTTCAAAAATTCTCCTGTGTTGAAATCTTGCAACCTTGCAGGTGCACCCACACTTCAACATATTTTTCCATGTCTCCACACATTGCATGTCTCAAGTCCTATACTAGTCAGGTGATCAATTCAATATTCACGTCCAAGTCTTGAGATGTGCCTCCCCCCATTCCTAAACTTAGTCTTATTTGTCACATCTTCGTCACTCTATCCAACTCCAAAGACTGAGGTAAGTGTCCATCATTACCTTACTATTTTTGTCATCATTTTATCTTTTTCGAGGATATCCTTCACAATGTCTAAGTATTCCACCTCCAACTTAATGGTGTGTCTTTACTCTTGACCCCATTTTGATGTTCTTGGTATTGCCCAAGCTATGAACTAGTTGAATGGTTGGTCTAATTGTTACACTCCTTGAATATAAACACCTTCATGCACAATCTAGTCACTTCCTTTCACAATTTGGTCTATCCTCACAATGATTTATGACCAAGGAAAGGTCACCCCTCACATATATGCACTATGAATTCACCACGAAGCAAATTCATCTGTATAATCTTCACTCCACTGTACATATCATGGCACAATTATCCAAGCTACCCCAAGAAATGTATGTTTAGGATACCCTTGCCTCACTACTTCATCACTTGACCATGTTGTTGCCTCTACCTCTCCATGCCTTGGAATGGTTAGGATTGACCCTCAACCATTCTTCTAGAAGAAAGAGAAATGCCCAAGTCCAAGTGATTTATTCATCTTGCAATCTTGATGTTTGCACAATCCTCCAAATGAAGGCAAGTCCTAAAATCACACCCTTTTGTCAAGTCACCTCAATGCAACTCAACATTTGCAATGAATGTGGAAAAAATACCTACGCTTTGGGAACATCCCAAATGAAATTTCCAAAGCACTCAATGTAGAATGAGTCACCTCAAAGAACTTCCATGCCTTAGGCACATTCACACCAATACTCTACCAACTCCAACCAATGACACCCTCTGTATCTTTGAGTCATTGCAAAATTTTATAAAAGTAACCAATGTTGGGTATGTGTTATATTATTTGCACAAGTAGTAGTGTCTTCCTTGGGAAACGTGACACCTACCTCGAGAAACATGTCATGTATTTAGGTGGTTTTTTCGGCACATGGTTTTTGCCAATGGTTTTCTATTTCTGGTTAAGGAATTAGGGTTTTGGACTAATCCAGGTCATTAGGCTAGAGTTTTGGATGCCCTAGCTCCTATATGTACTTTGTATTGTAAACATTGTAACACAATGAATGAATATCAAATATGTTGGTTTTCCCAGTTTGGGTTTCCAGGGGAAAAATCTCTGTGTAATGTTTGTATTTTCCATTGTATCTTTTTTGTTCTTTTCTAAATATTTGTTTACAGTAGACATTGTACAAGGTTAGAATTTACAACCAAGGTGTGCTTTGCCTCATCCAATGTTCCATACAAAAGTTGAGAGAACACCACCCAAGTCACTTGGGATGCATTCTTCTCATTCAGATTGATTTCCAACAATTCTTGGCCAGTTCTGTTAACACTTTGTAAATTTCCCTGGTTGTGGAGACAAGTCAAAAAGGTAACCACAAACCTCTTTAGATCTGGGTACTAGCCTACTCAGTTCAGAGAGGGATCTCTATTGTCGCTTACTCTCTGATAGACAACTTTTATTGATATAAAAATGTCTAGGGTTTCCAAAGTTTTGAGTGGATTCAATAAAGTGTTGTTGGCAAGGAAGAGAAGGATGCATTTTTGTCTATGGAGTCAAATCTTGAAAACAAATGAAACTGATGTCTGGTAGATAGAACATCACAAAGGAACAAAGCATAAATTTGGTGAATGAAAACTTCCATTTTAGATTGGTTAAAGAGGGTGAAAGAGGAAGAAAGAAACACATAACAACATCAGAGCATCATATAGAGGAATTCTAACCTAATTAGGAAGAAAGGACAAAGTTTAAATTTTTTGAGTTTAGAGCACCTTTTAGATGAATTCTAACTCTTAAAAATCAATTTAAATATAGGAAAAAATGAGATGCAAGTAGAGACACAAGAGATAAATACAAAATACAAGTAATACATTGTCATCTCATCACCATTAGAATCTCTTTCATGAAGGTTCAGGACTTCCTCATTTCATTTCCTTTAGATTCAAAGATTTACAATGAAGGTAAAAAATCCTATAGTTCTGCCAACCCGCCCCCTCAACAGCTTCAAAATGATCCAATATATAGATAAACACCCTCACTAAGATAAATAAGTCGAACTCCCCTACTATACTATGATTTTGGACTTGATTATAGAAAAAAGAAGACAATTTGTAAACTACTTGCTAAAAATAGAAAAATTGTTTTGCTGGAAACTAGGGGTCAAAGATAACATCATATCTCTCAAATAAAAATAGTTCTTAAAGAAAAGCGAGAGGTTTTTTTATATGATCCCATTATTAAAAAAAGCATCTTCCATGTTTTGAAAATTTGTCTCCATATTTTCTATATCCACATCCAAAAATGATGACTAAAATAGGAAAACACTAAATGCGAAATTCTAGAAAAATGGATTGTAATATTCATTTGAATCTCTCAAAATATGAAACCTGTGTACAAAATGAGAGAGGTTTTTGTTATTGAGATCCTTATTGAAAAAAACCTCTTCGGGTGTTTCCAAAATATTCTCCAGTTTCTTAGGAAATGATCTTGAAGTTGACTTCAAAAACAACCATTTCCAAAACTTGTGTATTTATGCTACTTCTACAAGTAGTTATAGTCTCCTCCTGGATTCATCATTATATTGCATTTTTTTCTTTAGATACCTATTCGCCTTCCCCAATGTTAGGTTCTTCACTTTTAAATTTCCTACCTGCCTAAACATGGCTTCATTTCTCTTCAATTTTGATTGAGAATTAGAAAGGACTCTACATGCATTGTTTATGGTTGGTCTACATTCCTTGAAATGATTCATGATTCCTACCATGTGATATTCCATTTTATTTTATCATTTACCCAAGGCTTCTTGAACCATCCTATGAAAACCTATATACACAAAATGTGACTCAATTTAGGAATGCCTTCATCTTCCTAAGACCATGGAATGAATTTTCAAACTTTAGACAAACTCTAAGTTTTACCCTAAAAATATTGATGCTAACATTTGGATCCAATGGGTATGTTATCCTCCCAATGAGGTAGAAAATAAAAACATACCAAGTTCCTCACCATTGGGCTAATCCAAAACCCTGTCTGCAACATGTTTCAATCCTCAACCAAGAAAACTGTAAACTTAAATATGAAGTTGAAAGTGCAAACTGTTGAAAGAGATGCTCAAAATAATGAGCTTATTCAAAATTCTACCTATACTAAGCTAATATCTTAGCTATTTGATTAGGTAAAATAAAAAATATAGTGCAATCATGCAAGTGTCTTGTCCACAGGTTGAATTCCTTGCATATCTTTGATCAACAGTGAAAGGGAAAACCTTCTCAAGGGAAACTCATCAAAAAACTTAGAAACAAATTCAATATTGACAAAATTTAAAAACTTAGGCCAATTAGTTCATTCCAAACATGTTGCAAAAGGATCTTGAAAAGAAATAAAATTAATTTCAGGAGTTTTCACAAGAGTGTCATCTTGTATCAGCCCTCCAACTACATTTTTTCTTCCATAAATCTCAAATCAATGGCTCTCATGAAAGGGTTGAAGATATCTATTAAACTATTGCAATGATACCCCCGTCGGCAAGGAGGACAAGGCTGATTTGGAAATCATCTCATCATCAGATACATTTTCAGATTCATCATCGACCAATGGCTAGAATTTTGAATTGATAAAACCTTCCATATAACAAGCAACAGGGTCATCAAACACATGCRAAGATTGTTGCAATTTCTTCTCAATTTTTTCAAGTGAATCAGTGTGATTTTTCATCAACACACATTCCTCTTCTTGTTATCCACAAATTTGGTCATTGTGATGATGTTATGATGATGTAAAATCAAGCTCTTTACCAAGAACACTTTCCTGAGAAAAGTTACAGTTGTCTTCTTCCAGAATTCACACTCTGAAGCATGTTCGCAGGCTACTTATATATTCACCTGCGAGAATGCCTGATTCCCGCAGGCTGTCTTAAGCTGGGGTGAGAACTTCTCTCACTGTACTCATTATTAGGGTGAGAACATGTTCTTAAAGGGGAAAAAGATAAAAATCTAGAACCTTCTAGAAGGGAATCTTCTAGAAGGGTGAGTTGGCTTTTGAATGGTTGTTCAAGTACTGGCATTCCAGATATCTTGGGATCATTCCCTATCCAAGTAACTAATATATCTTTTCCTATATATTGAGGAGATTGCTCATGGAGAGGGTTAAGTGGAGCAAGCAGCAAGTTAGCTAGAGATTGATTATAGAATTAGTGCAAGACTGTATGGAGGACTGATGCTACAACAGCAAGAGACAACAACAAGGTCATCACAAGTGGTTGATTTTCTTCATGCATGAGCAAGTGTGTGTGTGTCAGAGCTAGAAGCCATTGAAAGGAGACCTATGACATCAAGGCTCAGGTTGTAAGTTTCTCTTTCAATTAATATGATACAATGATATATTTCTTTCCCATAAAGTGAGATCTACTTTATTACATAATTCCTTGATCATATGTATAGTTTAGCTATTGGACATATTATGTGCTTTCACTTTGGTTGGTTTGTGTTGTTTTGATCTTGACCGCACAAGAGCGCTGGAGCGAAGCGAGGAACAACAGAGACCAAGGAAGCGATTACAAGGTACATATCTTCTTCTCACTTCCAATTTAATTCAATAGTTAGATCTAGGGAAAGCGGTATATTCTGTCATGTTTTGTTCTAGATCCAGGTGGATCTAGGGAGATCGGTTCGTGTCCACACTTACGGATTTATCCTATAACACTTCTTCAATGATGAAATTAAATTTTATTTCAACATTTTAAACGAAGCAAATCATAAGGTAAAGAATTGTGTTCAGCTGATTCGATACTTTCTTCATATTCTTCTTTGTAACTGTGATACGTAGGTTGATTTCTCTCATTAGACTATTGAAAAGGAACATTTTCTGATAGAGAACATGAAACTGGTTGTTATAGAAATTCAACATCATAATCATCATCATATCCATCGTATATAGGAAAATCAACAACATCTACAGTGTCATCTAATAGGAAAAATCTCGGGACATCAACCTGCTCTTCAACAACCTGATTCACAAATTCATTTCCTTGACTGTCTACAAATGAATAACTAAAAAAATCAGCTCCATGCTTATCATGAGATGGATCAGAATCTAAATTAGCACCTTCTTTTTCAACAAGTGGAATATAATTCTCTGCAAAATCATCAGCTTTTAAAACTTCAAGAGAACACATGATATTATTAACCCTCTGCTCGAGATTCAAATCAACATCTTTTTGTTAATATTCATTGTCATGTTATTTAGCATCCAACTCCTCATTTTGAATCGGTTTACATGCTTGAATATTGTGTTGAATATCCTGAGCATCATTAAACAGTTTGTGTAAGGACTTAGATCTTCTTTCCATTTGAAGGAAACACAGCTCTGGATGAAAGGTTGTTGCATAATGGAACATGGCAACAGCTTCAGTGGGTTGAATTTCTTTGGGAAATTTGTGATAAATATTGGAAAACCACCTAATGAATGTAGAAATAGTTTCACTGCTATGCATTTTCATGGCATAAAACTCTGTCATATGTAGATCCAAATATTTCCTCTTGTCCGAAAATTTCAAAAAGACATTCTTCAATTCCTCCCATGAGACAATTGTCTCCAGTTGCAAGTGTTTAAACCAGTCTTTTGTATCCCCTTTCAAAGATTGATAGAAGGACCTCATACAAACATCATCATGATCAACCTCAAACAAATCTATAAAATGTTCAAAATATTAGATGTGTTTTTCAACAGAAAGGTTATCGATTTCTCCACCGAACTTAGTCAAGTATTTGTGGTGATTTGGAGGAAAATCATAAAAAATAGAAAGCAATTTTAAAGGTATGTATCTATCAGAGATTTTAGAGGGCATAGGATTAATTATAGGAGGTGAGATATCAACCTTGATTTCATAAGTCTCATCAACTTGGCTATGGTCATAACATGGCACAGATGGAAAATTTTGATCAAAATCAGTGATACAATGAGGAGATATATGTACAACTTTAACAGAAGGATATACAAGTGCAAGATTCTGATGATCATCATTTGAATGCAACAAGTAAAGAAAAATTTGTTTAGCATGTTCAGGAAATGACAAAAGGTAATTAATAACAAAAAATATTATGTCTTGGAAAAAACTCAACTTTAGGTACTTTCTTTTCCCTTGATGTCCTTTTATACCTCTGTAAATGGATCTTTTCCTCCAATGGAATCTCTGAATCACATTTCAAGATTGATTGGAGTCACGAGGTGAATGCTACAACCACCTTGTGTTTGACCTATGTTCATCATCAGAAGTCAAATATGATTTTTTTTGTTTTATCCCAGGGAATATTTCACCTTCAGTCCCCGACAATGGTGCCAAAATGTTAACACTTCATAAATTGCCCTGGTTGTGGAGGTAAGTCATAGAAGTAACCACAAACCTCTTTAGAGATGGGTACTATCCTACTCAGTTCAGAGAGGGCTCTCTCTTGTCGCTTAGTCTATGATAAACAAGTTTTATTGATATAAACAATGGCTAGGGTTTTCAAAGTTTTGAGTGGATTCAATAAAGTGTTGTTGGCAAGGAGCAAAAGGATGCTTTTTGGGCTATGGAGTGGAATCATGAAAAAAAATGAAACTGATGTCTGGTAGATAGAACCTCACAGAGGAACATAGGCTAAATTTGGTGAATGAAACATACCATTTTATATTGGTTATAGAGGGTGAAAGAGGAATAAAGAAACACATAACAACATCAGAGCATCATATAAATGAATTCTGACCTAATTAGGAAGAAAGGACAAAGTTTAAATTTTTTGAGTTTAGAGCACCTTTTAGATGAATTCTAACTCTTAAAAATCAATTTAAACAGAGGAAAAAATGAGATTCAAGTAGAGACATGTAACATCCCTCTCTTGCGCACTGAGAGAACATATTCCTTGAGGACACTTGCTCATGAGTGATCCACATTATTATGCTATTAAAACATTGATTTTGATTATGAGGCATTATGGGTTAATGACATGTTGTTTTACTGCATTGACATAGACAGGTGCTATTGATTCAGTTTTACTGAGTGTACAGGGTTTTAGACCTCGAGGACGCCGAGGCATCAATGGAACCCCTTGGACTCTCGATCGAGTTAGGGAGTGAACCATTGGGGTTTGATTGTTTTATATGTGATATTAGTTCATATGATTAGATGATATGATTAAGTATATGTTGCTGACATGATTCGTTGATGATACAGGCTGACGATATCTTACTGACCAGACTCACATGTGGAGTACAGGGGTCACACACGACAACCAGAGATGTTGAGGGAGAGGTGTGGACAATAGCCCTACCACAACCTACTAGCACTCCCTCCGTGGCGCAAACTATAGGTAAACGTTTACCTAGTTCGAGAGAACCCACAATGTTGTGAGGGTAGACTGTGACAGTCGCTCACAATGATTCTAAGGGGCGTGCAATAAGGTGGGGGCCTTATTCCTTAGAGGCCCTTAGTCTCCCACAAGTTCACCAGGCAGAGTATTGACTCCAGGGGTTTTTTATGTCTACCAAGTCAGTGAAGAGGTGAGTGGCACCCTTGGAGCACATGGTGCATCCTGAAGGGCATGTCGCGTGAGAAAAATGGAAAGAGGTGAGTGGCACCCTTGGAGCATGTGGTGCGTCCTGAAGGGCACATCATTCAAGGCAACAGATGAGGTGAGTGGCACCCTTGGAGCACCTAGTGCATCCTAAAGGGCACGTTGTGTTGTTAATGATAAATGAATGAACCTAGACAGCCTTAGGACGAATAACGTGATAAGAATTTCTAAAACAATTTCCCTAATAAAATGTCGCCCAACACAAAAATTTAAGGTCTAGGTCTAAATTATGTTAATGGTAAAATTTTAACTTTTAAAATATATATATATATATATATATATATACAAAATAAAAATAAAAACAATATAAAGAATAATTATACTCTTCATTAAATCTTGTAAGAAGAAAGGGGTAAGAAATTTAAATGATTCATAAAAATATGTTATGGTAAAATTTAAAAAGGGAAATAATTGTTTTATTATTTTATGATAATTTAAAATTATTAACTAAAAAGGGAAAAAGGAAAAAGGGGGTTAATTTCTACACCTCCCAATTGGAGTCCTAAATGAAAAGGGGAAAGAGGGAAATCCAAAATATTTAGGAAACTAGGAAAAGAGGGAGACATAAGAAGAAAAGGGAAACACAAGGGAAAAAGAAGAAAGCCAAACTTAGTAAGGTATCTACCACTAAGAACTTTCTAATTTAAAACTGAACTAACAAATTGATAATAGGGAAATTCATTAAAACCTGTAAGAGAATTTGGGGACAACTAGGAGCGATTCTAGGAGTGACTCTAGGTGGGTGGGGGAAATAAGGATAATTAATTAATTAAAGAATTTAGTTTTTGGAGGAATGAAGGGGATGGGTGACACTTGTACATGGAGGAATTTTTATGAATTAATTTATTAACGTTAAATAATTTGGGATTTGGGAAAGTAAGGGGCTTCAAAAATCTATATAATGGAAGGAGGAAAATGATGATGGTGTGTTCTGTTCGCATAACATTACACTGTAGAAATTCATACTTGACTAACCTAGCTTGTGGGAGTTGGGATACCCAGCTCGGTGAGGAGTGGTAGATCGGCCTTGCGACGTGAGCTGGGAGCTAGTTGATTCTCTGGATAGTGTGTGTGGCCTCTTTGTGTCTCGGGGGGCTAAGGGGGAAGAAGAGTACCCCTAGCATTGGCTGGGAGGTACTGGTGAAGTCTTGTCGGTCGGTAAGTGAGAGTTGCATGGAGTGCATGGGACATCCACTCAGAGTGGGCGATCAGGAAACGGTATGCTCTCTTCATTTTTGTATGGTATATTTTTGTAGGATCTATGCTTGGATTTGCATGTTTAATTGGGTAAGTGAACTGATTGTTTAGATTGATGACTGGAATTTTTCATAGCCTAGCTCAATGATTGATTGACTCCCATGGCCTTTGTTTCCCAACATGTCTTGACCGCCCTATGGTGTATTGATTTATGAAGGTTATGGTTTCTTTTTCCTTTCGTCCCTAGCTCATCAATCCTCACCTAAGCAGTCAGCCAGGAGCCTGATCTACGGTGTTCGCTTCGGCGTTAATAGACCTATGGATCTCAACACCCTGCTTTTTTGTGCGTGGATGATGAGTGAAGGACGATCCTGTCAAGCCGTCTACCTTTATTATTTTCCTTGAATGATTGATTTCATTGTGCCCTCATACGATTGACATGACCTCTGTGTTGTTGAAATGATCTCTGTGTTTTTTTAAATATATAACCGACTTCTGTGTTTTCTTGGAATGGTAATTTTTGCAATTATTGGGACGATTTATCTTCCTTTACAAAATACATATGCCCTAGTATAATCTCTGTGACTAATGTGAATGCCTCTATGGTGGCTTATGTTTTACCAAGTGACTCAGTGTTGTGGAAGAATTGTCCCTTTAAGAGATTCATGTGTTTCTCATTTTATTCAACGAATTGCTATGTGTTCAATTTTATTCTGAAATTCACTGTTGGACTGTTCCCTTCGAGCACTGGAAGACCCTTGACTGAAAATGGAACATTTGTCTATGCTTGTTCCTTGGTCTACATTTTTCTTTCTCAACAATACTACTTGGAGGGCGAATGCATCCCTACGCTTTCATTTTTTGGGGTTGCCTAAGATTTGGCCATTATAAAGTGCTGAAGGAGAATAGACTTAATTTCAGAGCTTATCATTGGTTGTAGTCAGCCTATGTTAATTCAATTTAAAAGAGAGTGGGTTCTCTTTAATATGTTTTGTGGTATTTAGAAAACAATGATTAAATTTTGTTAAGGATCTCGAACCCTAACTATGTAATCATTGTATAGAACTTTAGCTCTACAATTTGTAAAATATATAATTGTTGTATATACCATTACCTGCGTGATTGTAAACTATGTAATTGTTGTATATACCTTTATCTCTACGAATTGTAAACTACATAATTGGTGTGACACCACACCCTGACGATTGTAACCATATAACTGCTGTGAAAACTGCATCCCTTGCCCATGATTTTTTCCCAGACTGTTTAACATACTTGTGCATTCGACTATGTAGAACAATGATAATATATTCCCGTTGTGGTGAGTAATGTACCACGTCCTCCTTATTTGGAAATCTGACTACAACTACTGGTAGTTACGGTTTGATTGATGGCAGTGCAGTTATATTTACCTTCTCCTTGACAACATTTTTCTTTTATCTGACAACATTGTTACAGGTTGCACGACAACGACCTTTTAATTACTGACAGAGATTGTCATCTGACCGCGTTTTGAGTATTAATGGTGTAACATTTTATTCATCCTGTATGATATAGATTTTGCGATGTAAATTTTAGACTTGGACCAATGCCTGTGATAAGTCCACTACCATATTCCCTTGGCGTAGCCAAAATTGGCAGCCTTTAATATGATTAGACATTCTTTAATGAGTATACAACCTAGTTTCACTCAGACTAGACTTGTAAATCTAGTTTTTTGAATAATTAAACAATTAGATTAGAATGTAATTATAATTACAATTTCAGTATTGAATTGATTTCCATTTAAGGTCACTTTAGATGGTACATTGATGATTTTTTTTTTAATTCAAACTTTCTCCATTGATTTTCATTAATGTTAGTTTAGATTGTAATTGTAGTTTATGGTTCTAATATTAATTAAATTAGATTTTTCAATTAGATGGTAATGATGGAAGATGGTAATTAGACTTTCTAAATTGGTTGTATTTAATGTCTATTTGATTGTCAACTAAATGGCTAATTTATAATTTAGACATGCTACTTAGATTTTAAGAAATGTTAATTATATGGTAAATTGGACAAGTTTAGACTTGATGAACGAATGGCGTGTTTGCGAAGTCACGTAACAATTGTGTTTTTCTTCTTTGAGTAACGTCGTCTCGAGTCACGTCAACCAGATGCTTGGGGTGTGGGCGTAGTCTTCTTGTCTTTTCTTTTGCATTCTAGCAAGATGGACTTTCTTGAATCCTTGGTCTTGTTAGGATGGGTTGCGCCCCGGTTATTGACGTGTCTATCATCTAGAGACGACATGATTCTAGATGAGGGGATCAGGGCATGCCCTATTGGATAGCGGTGAATGATAACTTGGCCAGATTCAGTGCCTTCCGTTTGAGTGTCGTCGAGCATTGTAAGTTTCTTCGGCGCATGGGTTGAATTCCTTTAGGCATTAGGTTAGTGCGCCTTAAGGTTCTAGTATTGTTCATCAAATTCATTGTGTTGGGATGGGGATGTTTTCCATTAGCTTGTAGGTGTGATCGTGTTTGCGTCGGGCGGGTATTTTTTTCTCCTTTTGTTCTACACATGTTAGCCCAGTAGCCCTTATGTCAGTATGTGGAGTCTTAGTTGTTGGTTTCCTAGACTGCGTGCTTGCGTTCATCATCAATTGTGTGGTTAAGATATTGTCGTCTTCGCCATCTCAGCTTTAACAAAAAAAAAAAAAAATTACCTTCTGCTTCACTTGTAGTTGTAACGATGGGGTTGTTACACATGGTATCAGAGAGGGTTCAACCCTGCGACTGTGGATCGCCAGGATTTCCACTGCAGTAAACCTGTGACTTTTATCCGTTGCGTTAATTAAAAATCTTAACGTGTCCATGGGCGATCGCATTTAGAGGACACCTCAGAGGTTCGCAACGTGGTGCCATGGAAGTAGGTACGGCCCCTCCAGAAGTTTCGCATCCTTGGAGTCGAACCCCCAAGGGGAAGAACAAGTCCTCAGGATGGATTCGCTTGTGGTAAGGGATGATGATGGTCTGACAAGGCCCTTCCAAGTATTGTCAAAGGGCCTTGATTCATCATCAGTACTGAGATGAGGCTGAGGCACCTGTACCTCTGAGGGTCCACGACGCGCCCTAGCTAGTATCGTTAGCATCCACCGAGAACTCGAGAGAGTTGAGTTCTCGAGTCTTCGAGTGTCGCAGATGGTTGTGTCATTGAGGCACGACTATAGAGCAAGGCGTTATGATTCACACTTCGCGATTACGACATCCAACATGAAGGTACGCATGGTGGTCTTTCAACTGAAGAGGAACACTCTTCTGTGGTGGAAGAATATCCTGCCACTTGAACATGGTCGTCGACGACGTGTCATGGGAACTATTCTAGGAACGATTCCAGAAGAGGTATCTTTCTAAGGAATTCATTGAGGGTCATCTCAATGAGTTCAACGCCTTGTGACAGGGTGACCGTACGGTGCCGAATACGAGGCCCATTTTTGGAGCTGCTTCGGTGTGCTCCGCACCCTTACCAAGAAACTTAAGGTCAACAAGTTTGTGTTGGCCTTAGCATTATAATTCATCTTCTACTTCGGGTACCAAGATTACTAGACCGAAGAAAGTGTGTTGGATTATGGGGAGCCACATTACAAGCCTTGCTTCCCAAGGGAAACAGCCGGAGCATCTGGATCAGACGAACCCACTACCGTGGGATTTTTGGGTAAGGCTCATCAGATTCTTGCAGCAGTGAATAACCTCTACCCAAAGCCCCAGTTGACTGTGCTCAAGACGTCAGGTACTGTCGTTGACCAGACCCTTAGATTCAATAGATCCATATGCTACCGAGAGTTTCATTTCTGGTGCAGCGCTAAAAGGGATTACGGTAAAGACAGTCAAACATGATGTGTTTAGATTTGTAAATATGGCTTCAGGAGCCAAACAAAAGGTTGGAGGAAGGGTTACATGCTATACCCTTAACTTGAGAGATTTGTCACCAGGGCCAACCTGTATGTCACGATCTTAAGATCTTATGATGTCATGATTGGTATGGACTAGTTGGAATCGCATGAGGGGATACTCAAATGTAGGACCAAACAGTTGTGTTTGGTCAACTATGAGGAAAAAAGACATGTGATTGTAGGTGGAACCATGGAGTTTCCCTGAGGTTCATCTCTTTCTTGCAGCTACAAAAGAGCATACGCAAGGGATATATGATTTATGTGATCCTTGCATTAAATGAGAAGGGAGTAGCAGAACTTCTAGAACACCTTCCTGTGGTGAGAGAGTTTGCAGACGTCTTTCGGGAGGGGTTAACTCAGATGATGTTGGAGAGGGAATTGGAGTTTACTATATAACTAAAAGTGAGGACTGAACTGATAGCTATAATGCCTTATCAAATGTTGATCCTATAGTTACAGGAGTTGAGAATGCAACTGAAGGAATTGTTGGACCTAATACGGATACATCCAAGTGTGTCACCATGGGGTGTGCCTCTTATTTCCATATGAAAGAAGAATGGGTCATGGAGGCTCTGCATTGACTACTGTCAATTGAGCAAGGCGACGATCAAGAATAAGTATTCATTTCCGAGGATTGATTATCTATTTGATCAGATGAAGGGTGGGACAGTGTTCTCAAAGATCGATTTGGGATCAGGGTATCACCACTTACAGATCAAGGAGGATGATGTCCCTAAGACCACGTTTAAGACGAGGTTTTCACATTACGAGTTTACTATTTTATCTTTTGGATTGACAAACTCCCCAGGGGTATTTATGAGTTTGATGAATGGGGTGTTCCACGAGTACTTGGACAAGTTCATCCAAGTATTCATTGACAATATTTTGATTTTCTCTGAGACAACGGAGGAACATGACGAGCACTTGTGCGTGGTACTACAGTGTATGTGAGAGCACAAATTGTATGGGAAGTTTTCCAAATTATCGTTTTATCAATCGGAGATTCATTACTTAGGGAATGCGATCTCCGGTGAAGATATCGTCGTGGATCCAGAAAAGGTCGAGGCTATTATGGAATGGCCTACGTCGACGAACGTCCGAAAAGTATGTAGCGTCATGGGTTTAATAAGATATTATCGATGGTTCATCGAGGGATTTTTAAAGATAGCAAATCCGATCACGGAAGTGCAGAAGAAGAACAAGAAGTTTGTTTGGACCGAGAAATGCACGGTAGCATTTTGGAGGCTCAGGGAGTTGTTGACAACAACACCGATACTAAAGATCCATGGGATGGATGCAGACTTCTTGTTATGCATTGACACATCCAAGGAAGGCTTAGGTGGAGTCTTGATGCAATATGGTTGAGTGATCGCCTGCATATCGAGGAAACTGAGAAGGCATGAGGCAAACTATGCGACGCATGATTTGGAGTTGTTAGCAATTGAACAAGCCTTGAAGGTTTGGAGACAATACCTTGCTGGATGAAAATTTGAGCTAAATATGGACCAATGTGGACTACAACACATCTGTATGCAAGCGACCTGAACGCACGACAATGGCGTTGGTCGAAATTGCCTAGCGAGTACAACTTTGAGAATACTTACATAAAAGGGACAGTGAACCAAGTGGCATTTTCATTGAGTTGGAGACCATGAATATTTTTTATGTTTCCTCTTCAAATGAATCTACGTGATAAGATTCTAACTTTACAGTGTGACTATGACTAGTACAAAGAGTTTGAGGGTTTTATCGAACAAAACACAATGATGGTACCAAAATTTGAAGGATTTACGTTTGACGACGATGGATTATTGAGGTTTAAAATTTGGATTTACATACCATCGAACGATGAGTTGAGAAGCTTGATCCTAAGAGAGGCTCATAGATCCGTATACATGGCTCACCTGGGAGTCACGAAGATGAGTGAAGACCTTGAACGCTTATTCTTCTGGAAGGGAATGAAGGCAGACATAGTAAACTATGTGGCGAGATGTCTAGAAGGTTAGTAGGTAAAGGTTGAACATAGAAACCCAAGATGGTTACTACAGCCACATGTTATTCTAGAATCGAAATGGGAGGTTATTTCGATGGATTTCATTGTTGGATTGCCACTGACGGCAAGGAGACACGAATCAATTTTTGTAGTAGGAGACACTCTGACAAAGAGTTCTCACTTTATCCCTGTGCGTACAATGTATCAAGCACCTGACCTAGCTAGAGTTTTCATTAGTGATATTGTGAGGCTGCTTGGCGTGCCTAAGAGGATTATATCCGATCGAGGATTGGTGTTTACTGGAATATTTTGGACGAGTTTCCAAGAGGCCTTGGGAACCCAACTTAAATTCAGTACGACGTATCACCCAGAGATTGACGGGTAGACTGAGCGAGTGAACCAAGGCTTGGAGGACATGTTTCGCATGTACATGATGGACCAACAAAAGCGTTGGGAAGAATTCTTGCCACTGGTGGAGTTATCTTATAACAACTATGACCAAAGAACCATTAAGATGGTGCCTTTCGATTTTCTTTATGGGCGACCATGTCGGACGCCTTTGAGTTGGGATCGACTTTAGGATAGGGTCCTGGTGGGACCAACAACGATCTAAGAAATGGAAGAGAAAATGAAAACAATAAGACAAAGGATCAAAGAAGCACAAGATCGGTATAAGAGTTATGTCAATGTCCACCGTGTCGACCGTAGTTACAAAGTCGATGATCGATTCATCTTGCAGGTTAAACCACATAAGAGTTCGATCAAGTTTGGAAAGGGAGATAAACTCTCTCCTAGGTTTGTGGGACCTTTCGAGATTGTGGAGAGAAAGGGGCTTGTGGCCTATCGACTTGCCTTTCCTGATTCTTTGAGGCATATGCACGATGTTTTTCATGTATCTGTTTTGAGACATTATATTAGTGATCCTACACATGTTATGGACATGAGTTCCTTGCAGGAATCAGATGAGGGTGCACTCACGGATGAGCCAATCCGCACCTTGGATCATCGCATTTGACAGCTGTGACGTCAAACAGTGGATGAGGTCAAGGTCCAGTGGGACAATTATAGTCCACCCTCAACGACCTAGGGGGATGCATATGATATGTGCTAGCAGTTTCTATTTTTTTTTATAGATAGACTTATGATACGGTGATACACATTGTTTTGGCATTTTTACCGTGAAACTTCAGGACAAAGTTTAGACCAAGAGGGGGTGTATGTAACATCCCTCTCTTGTGAACTGAGCGAAAGTATTCCTTGAGGACACTTGCTCGCGATTGATCTAGATTATTATGCTATTAAAACATTGATTTTGATTATGAGGCATTATGGGTTAATGATATGTTTTTTTACTGCATTGACATAGACAGGTGCTATTGATTTGGTTTTATTGAGTGTGCAGGATTTTGGACCTCGAGAATGCCGAGGCATCGATGGAACCCCTTGGACTCTGGATCGAGTCGGGGAGTGAACCATTGGGGTTTGATTGTTTTATATGTGATATTAGTGCATTTGATTAGATGATATGATTAAGTATATGTTGCTGACATGATTCATTGATGATGCAGGTTGACGATAGCTTGTCGACCAGAATCCCATGTGGAGTAGAGGGGTCACGCACGACCAACATAAATGTTGAGGGAGAGGTGTGGACAGTAGCCCTGCCACATCCTACTAGCACTCCCGTCGTGGCTCGAACTGTAGGTTAACATTTACCTAGTTCGAGAGGACCCATGATGTCATCAGGGAAGACTGTGACAGTCGCTCACAATGATTCTAAGGGGCATGCAATAAGGCAGGATCCTTATTCCTTAGAGTCCCTTAGTCTCTCACAAGTTCACCTGGCGGAGTATTGACTCCAGGGGTTTTTGGTGTCTACCAAGTCATTCAAGAGGCAAGTGGCACCATTGGAGAATGTGGTGCGTTCTGAAGGGCACGTGGCACGAGAAAAATGGAAAGAGGCGAGTGGCACCCTTGGAGCACGTGGTGCATCCTGAAGGGCACGTCACACTAGGGAATAGATGAGGCGAGTGGCACCCTTGGAGCACCTAGTGCATCCTGAAGGGCATGTCGCGTTGTTAATGATAAATGAATGAACCTAGATGGCCTTAGGACGAATAATGTGATAAGAATTTTTAAAATAATTTTCCTAATAAAATGTCGCCCAACACGAAAATTTAAGGTCTAGGCCTAAATTATGCTAGTGGTGAAATTTTAACTTTAATATATATATATATACAAAATAAAAATAAAAATAATAATTATACTCTTCATTAAATATTGTAACAATAAGGGGGTAAGCAATTTAAATGATTCATAAAAATCTGTTATGGTAAAAATTAAAAAGGGAAATAATTGTTTTATTATTTTATGATAATTTAAAATTATTAACTAAAAAGGGAAAAAGGAAAAAGGGGGTTAATTTCTACACCTGCCAATTCCTAAATGACAAGGGGAAAGAGGAAAATCTAAAATATTTAGGAAACTAGGAAAAGAAGGAAACATAAGAAGAAAAGGGAAACACAAGGGAAAAAGCAGAAAGTCAAACTTAGTAAGGTATCTACCATTAAGAACTTTCTAATTTAAAATTGAACTAGCAAATTGATAATGGGGAAAGTCATTAAAACTTGTAAGAGAATTTGGGGACACCTAGGAGTGATTCTAGGAGTGAAACTAGGTGGGTGAGGGAAATAAGGGTAATTAATTAACTAAAGAATTTAGTTTTTGGAGGAATTAAGGGGATGGGTGACATATGTACGGGGAGGAATTTTTATGAATTAATTTATTAACGTTAAATAAATTGGGATTTGGGAAAGTAAGGGACTTCAAAACTCTATATAATGGAGGGAGGAAAATGATGATGGGGTGTGATGTTCGGGTAACGTTACGTTGTAGAAATTCATACTTGACTGACTTAGCTTGTGGGAGTTGGAATACCCACCTCGGTGAGGAGTGGTAGCTTGGCCTTGCAAGGTGAGTTGGGATCTAGTTGATTCTCTGGATAGTGTATGTGGCCCCTTTGCATCTCGGGGGGATAAGGGGGAAGAAGAGTACACATAGGATTGGCTAGAAGGTACCGGTGAAGTCTCGCCAGTCGGCAAGCGAGAGTTGCACGAAGCACACGGGACATCCACTCAGAGTGGACGATCAAGCAATGATATGCTCTCTTCATTTTTGTATGGTACATTGTTGTAGGATTTATGCTTGGATCTGCATGTTTAATTGGGTAAGTGAACTGATTGCCTAGATTGATGACTACAATTTTTCTTAGCCTAGCTCGATGATTGATTGACTCCCATGGCCTTTGTTTCCCGGTATGTCTTGACCGCCCTGTGGTGTATTGATTTATGAAGGTTGTGGTTGTCTTTTCCTTTCGTCCCTAGCTCATCATTCCTCTCCTGAGCAGTCAACCAGGAGCCTGAGCTACGGTCGTCGCTTCAGCGTTAATAGAACTATGGATCTCAACACCCTTCTTTTTTGTCCATGGATGATGAGTGAAGAACGATCCTGTCAAGACGTTGACCTCCGTTATTTTCCTCGGATGATTCATTTCATTATGCCCTCTTGCGATTGAAATGACCTCTGCATTGTTGACATGATCTCTGTGTTTTTTTTTTTATATATAATCAACTTCTATGTTTTCTTGGAATGGTCATTTATGCAAATTATTGGGACGATTTTTCTTCGTTTACAAAATACTTATGCCTTGTTATAATATTTGTGACTAATGTGAATGCCTTTACGGTGACTTAATTCCAGATCTTATCAATGGTTGTAGCCAGTCCATGTTAATTAAATTTAAAAGAGAGTGGGTTCTCTTAAATCTGTTTTGTAGTATTTAGAAAAGGATGATTAAATTTTGTTAAGGATCTTGAACCCTAACTATGTAATCTTTGTATATACCTTTAGCTCTGCGATTTGTAAACTTTGTAATTGTTGTATATACCATTACCTCTGCGATTGTAAACTATGTAATTGTTTTATATACATTTATCTCTGCAAATTGTAAACTACGTAATTGTTGTGACACCATACCCCGACGATTGTAACCATATAACTGCTGTGAAAACTGCGTCCCTTGCCCATGATTTTTTCCCAGACTATTTAACATACTTGTGCATTCGACTGTGTAGAACAACGATCATATATTCTCGTTTTGGTGAGTAATGTACCACGTCCTCCTTATTTGGAAATTCGACTACAACTGCTAGTAGTTACGGTTTTATTGATGGCAGTGCAATTATATTTACCTTCTCCTTGACAACATTTTTCTTTTATTTGATATCACTGTTACAGGTTGCATGGTAGCGACCTTTTAATTACTAACAAAGATTTTCTTCTGACCACATTATTAGTATTAATGGTGTAACATTTTATCCATCCTGTATGATATAGATTCTGCAATGTAAATTTTAGACTTGGACCAATTCCTGTGATAAGTCCAGTACCATATGCCCTTGGCATAGCCAGAATTGCAGCCTTTAATATGATTAGACAATCTTTAATGAGTAGACAACCTAGTTTCACTCAAACCAGACTTGCAAATCTAGTTTTCTTAAGAATTAAACAGTTAGATTAGAATGTAATTATAATTACAATTTTAGTATTGACTTGATTTGCATTTAAGGTCACTTTAGATGGTACATTGATGACTTTTTTTTTAATTCAGACTTGCTCCATTGATTTGCATTAATGTTAGATTAGATGGTAATTGTAGTTTATGGTTCTAATATTAATTAAATTAGATCTGTCAATTAGATGGTAATGATGGACAATAGTAATTATACTTGCTAAATTGGTTGTATTTAATGTCTATTTGATTGTCAACTAAATGGCTATTTTATAATTTAGACATGCTAGTTAGATTTTAAGAAATGTTAATTATATGGTAAATTGGACAAGTTTAGACTTGATGAATGAATGGGGTGTTCATGAAGTCACGTAACAATTGTGTTTTTCATATTTGAGTAACGTCGTCTTGAGTCGCGTCGACCGGATGGTTGGGGTGTGGGAGTAGTCTTCTTGTCTTTTCTTTCGCATTCTAGCACACTGGATTTTCTTGAATCCTTGGTCCCGTTGGGATGGGTTGCACCCCAATTATTGACGTGTCTATAATCTAGAGACGACATGATTCTGGATCAGGGGATTAGGGCATGCCTTATTGGATAGCGTTGAATGATAACTTGGTCGGAGTCGGTGCCTTTCGTGCAAGTTTCGTCGAGCATTGTAAGTTGCTTCGGTGCATGGGTTGAACGCCTTCAGGCATTAGGTTAGTGCGCCTTGAGTTTCTAGTCTTGTTCATCAAAGTCGTTGTGTCGAGATGAGGATGTTGTCCCTTAGCTTGTAGGCATGATCGTGTTTGTGTCGGGCAGGTAGTCTTTTCTCCTTTTGTTATACACATGTTATCCTAATAGCCCTTATGTCAGTATGTGGAGTCTTAGTTGTCAGTTGCATGGACTGTGTGCTTGCGTTCATCGTTAGTTGTGTGGTTAAGCTATTGTCATCATCACCATCACACCTTTAATGAAAAGAAAATAAAAAATTACCTTCTGCTTTGCTTATAGTCGTCACGATGGGGTTGTTACACATGGTATCAGAGCGGGTTCAACCCTACGACTGTGGATTGCCAAGCTTTCCACTGTAGTAAACCCATGATTTTTAACTATTGCATTAATTAAAAACCTTAACGTGTCCATGGGCTATCGCATTTAGAGGATGCCTCAGAGGTTCGCAACGTGGTGTCATGGAAGGAGGTGCGACGCCTCTAGAAGTTTCGCACCCTCGAAGTCGAACTCCCAAGGGGAAGAACAAGTCCTCGGGCTAGATTCGCTTGTGGAAAGGGATGATGATGGTCTAACAAGGCCCTTCCAGGTATTTTCAAAGGGCCTTGATTCATCATCAGTACTGAGCTGAGGTCGGGGCACCTATACCCCTAAGGGTCCACGACGCACCCTAGCTAGTACCATTAGGATCCACTGAGAACTCGAGAGAGTTGAGTTCTCGAGTCCTCGAGTGTCGTGGATGGTTGTGTCATTGAGGTATGGTTTTAGAGCAAGGCGTTATGCTTCATGCTTCGTGATTACGACCTCCAGCATGAAGGTCTATATGGTGGTTTTTCAACTGAAGAGGAACACTCTTCTATGGTGGAAGAAGCTCCTGCCACTTGAACATGGTCGTCAACGACGTGTCATGGGAACTGTTCTAGGAAAGGTTCCAAAAGAGGTATCTTTCGAAGGAATTCGTTGAGCGTCAACTCAACGAGTTCGACGCCTTGCGACAGGGAAACCGTATGGTGCCGAATACAAGGCTCATTTTTGGAGCTACTTCGGTGTGCTCCGCACCCTTACCAAGAAACGTAAGGTCAACAAGTTTGTGTTGGCCTTAGCATTAGAATTCATCTTCTACTTTGGGTACCAGGATTACTAGACCGAAGAAAGTGTGTTGGATTGTGGGGAGCCATATTACCAGCCTTACTTTCCAAGGGAAACAGTCGGAGCATATGGATCAGCCGGACCCATTACCATGGGAGTTTTGAGTAAGGCCCATCGAATTCTTGTAGCGGTGAATAACCGCCAGTCAGAGCACTAGTTGACTGTGCTCGAGACGTCAGGTACCTTCATTGACCAAACCCTTAGATTCTATAGATCCAGGTGCTATCGAGAGTTTCATTTCTGGTGCAACGCTAAAAGGGATTAACATAAAGGCAGTCAAATAGGATGAGTTTAGATTTGTAAAGATGGCTTCGGGAGCCAAATAGAAGGTTGAAGGAAGGATTGTTGGCTATACCCTTAACTTGGGAGAGTTGTTACCAGGGCCAACCTGTACGTCATGATCTTAGGATCTTATGACGCCATGATTAGTATGGACTAGTTGGAATCGCATGAGGCGGTACTCAACTATGAGGGACAAAGATGCGTGATTGTAGGCAGAACAAGGGAGTTTCCCTGAGGTTCATCTCTTCCTTGCATCTATGGAAGAGCATGCGCAAGGGATATAATCTTTATGCGATCCTTGGATTAAACAAGAATGGAGTAGCGAAAGGTCTAGAACACCTTCCTGTGGTGAGAGAGTTTGCAGACATCTTTCTGGAGGGGTTACCTGGGATGTCACGGGAGAGGGAATTGGAGTTTACTATACACCTATAACCGGGGACTGAACCAATAGCTAGAACGTCTTATTGGATGTCGATCTTAGAGTTACAGGAGTTGAGAATGCAACTGAAGGACTTGCTAGACCTAAGACTGGTACATCCAATTGTGTCACCGTGGGGTGCACCTGTTATTTCCATACAAAAGAAGGATGGGCCGTGGATGCTCTACATTAACTACTGTCAATTGAAAAAGGTGATGATCAAGAATAAGTATCCATTGTCGAGGATTGATGATCTGTTTGATCAGATGAAGGGTGCGATAGTGTTCCCAAATATCGATTTGTGATCAGGGTATCACCACTTATGGATCAAGGAGGATGATGTCCCTAAGATCACCTTTAAGATGAGGTTTGGACATTATGAGTTTACTGTTTTACCCTTTGGACTGACAAACGCCTCAGGGGTATTTATGAGTTTGATGAACGGAGTGTTGTACAAGTACTTGGACAAGTTCGTCCAAGTATTCATTGACGATATTTTGATTTACTCTCGGATGATTGAGGAGCATGAAGAGTTCTTGTGCATGGTACTACAGTGTTTGTGAGAGCACAAATTGTATGGGAAGTTCTCCAAATGCTCATTTTATCAATCTAATATTCACTACTTAGGGAATGTCATCTCCGACGAAGGTATCATCATGGATCCAGAAAAGGTCGAGGCTATTATGGAATGGCCTGCGTCAACGAACATCCCAAAAGTATGTAACTTCATGGGTTTAACAGGATATTACCGACGATTCATCAAGGGATTTTCGAAGATAGAAAATTCAATCACGGAAGTGCAAAAGAAGAACAAGAATTTTTATTGGACCGAGAAATGCACGGTAGCATTTCAGAGGCTCAAGGAGTTGTTGACAGCAACACTGATACTAAAGATCCCTAACATGGACGTGGACTTCTTGGCATGCATTGACGCATCCAAGGAAGGATTAGGTAGATTCTTGATGTAAGATGGTCGAGTGATCACCCGCATCTCGAGGAAATTGAGAAGGCATGAGGCAAACTATGCGACGCATGATTTGGAGTTGTTAGCAATTGAGCATGCCTTGAAGGTTTGGAGACAATACCTTGTTGGAGGAAAATTTGAAGTAAAGACGGACCACTATGGACTACATCATATCTGTACGCAAGCGACCTGAACGCGTGACAACAACGTTGGTCAGAATTGCCTAGCGAGTATGACTTCAAGAATACTTACATAAAAGGGGCAGTGAACCGAGTGGCAGATGCATTGAGTCGGAGACCATGCATATTTTCGATGTTGCCTCTTCAGATGAATCTACGTGATAAGATTCTAACTTTACAGTGTGACGATGACTAGCACAAAGAGGTCGAGGGTTTTATTGGGCAAAACACAATGATGGTACCAAAATTTGAAGGATTTACGTTTGACGACGATGGATTATTGAGGTTTAAAATTTGGATTTGTGTACCACCGAACGACGAGTTGAGGAGCTTGATCCTAATCAAGGCTCATAGAGTCGTATACATGGCTCACCCAGGAGTCACGAAGATGAGGGCATACCTTAAACCCTTATTCTTCCAGAAGGCAATGAAGGCAGACATAGTAAAATATGTGGCGAGATGTCTAGAAGGTCAACAGTTAAAGGTTGAACATAGAAATCCAACAGGTTTACTACAAGCACAAGTTATTCTGGAATCGAAATGGGAGGTTATTTGGATGAATTTCATTATTGTATTGCCACTAACGGAAAGAAGACACGACTCGATTTTTGTAGTAGGAGACACTTTGACGAAGAGTGCTCACTTTATCCCTGTGCTCACAACTTATCAGGCACCTGACCTAGCTAGAGTTTTCATCAGTGAGATTGTGAGGCTGCATGGAATTCCTATGAGGATTATATCCGATCAAGGATCGGTGTTTACTGGAATATTTTGGATGAGTTTCCAAGAGGCCTTGGGAACCCAACTTAACTTCAGTATGGCATATGACCCGGAGAGTGACAAGAAGACCGAATGAATGAACCAAACATTGGAGGACATGTTGCACATGTACGTGATGGACAAACAAAAGTACGAATGGGGTGTTGGCGAATGCATCCATGCGCTTTTATTTTTTTGGGTTGCCTGCGATTTGGCCATTATAAAGTGTTGAAGGAGAATAGACTTAATTCTAGAGCTTATCATTGGTTGTAATCAGTCCATGTTAATTAAATTTAAAAGAGAGTGGGTTCTCTTAAATATGTTTTGTGGTATTTAGAAAAGGATGATTAAATTTTTTTAAGGAGCTCGAACCCTGACTATGTAATCATTATATATACCTTTATCTCTACGATTTGTAAACTATGTAATTGTTGTATATACCATTACCTCCGCGATTGTAAACTATGTAATTGTTGTATATACCTTTACCTCTATGAATTGTAAACTACGTAATTGTTGTGACACCATACCCCGAAAATTGTAACCATATAACTGTTGTGAAAACTGAGTCCCTTGCCCACGATTTTTGCCCAGACTATTTAACATACCTGTGCATTCGACTGTGTATAACAACGATCATATATTGTCATTGTGGTGAGTAATGTACCATGTCCTCCTTATTTGGAAATCCAACTACAGCTGCTGGCAGTTACGGTTTTATTGATGGAAGTGCATTTATATTTACCTTCTCCTTGACAGTGTTTTTCTTTTATCTGACAGCGCTGTTATAGGTTGCATGACAATGACCTCTTAATTACTAACAAAGATTTTCATCTGACCGCGTTTTGAGTATTAATGATGTAACGTTTTATCCATCCTGTATGATATAGATTCTGCGATGTAAATTTTAGACTTGGACCAATGCCTGTGATAAGTCCACTACCATATGCCCTTGGCGTAGCTAGAACTGGCAGCCTTTAATATGATTAGATAGTCTTTAATGAGTAGACAACCTAGTTTCACTCAGACGAGACTTGTAAATCTATTTTTCTTAATAATTAACATGTTAGATTATAATGTAATTTTAATTACAATTTTAGTATTGACTTGATTTCAATTTAAGGTCACTTTAGATGGTACATCGATGACTTTTTTTTTAATTTCGACTTGCTCCATTGATTTGCATTAATGTTAGTTTAGATGGTAATTGTAGTTTATGGTTCTAATATTAACTAAATTAGATTTGTCAATTAGATGCTAATGATGGACAATGGTAATTAGACTTGCTAAATTGGTTGTATTTAATGTCTATTTGATTGTCAACTAAATGGCTAATTTATAATTTAGACATGCTAGTTAGATTTTAAGTAATGTTAATTAGATGGTGAATTGGACAAGTTTAGACTTGATCAACGAATGGGGTGTTGGTGAAGTCACGTAACAGTTGTGTTTTTATTCTTTGAGGAACGTCATCTCAAGTCGTGTCAACTGGATGCTTGGGGTGTGGGCGTAGTCTTCTTTTCTTTTGTTTCGCATTCTAGCACGCTATATTTTCTTGAATCCTTGGTCCCATTGGGATGGGTTGTGCCCCAATTATTGACGTATATATCATCTGGGTACGACATGATTCTGGATGAGGGGCTCTGGGCATGCCCTATTGGATAGCGGTGAATGATAACTTGGCCGGAGACGGTTCCTTCCATGCAATTGTTGTTGAGCATTGTAAGTTTCTTCGATGCATGGGTTGAACGCCTTCAGGAATTAGGTTAGCGTGCCTTGAGTTTCTAGTCTTGTTCATCAAAGTCATTGTGTCAATATGGGGATGTTGTCCCTAAGCTTGTAGGCATGATCGTGTTTGCGTCGGGCGGGTATTCTTTTCTCCTTTTGTTCTACATATGTTAGCCTAGTAGCCCTTATGTCAATATGTGGAGTCTTAGTTGTTGGTTTCCTGGACTACATGCCTGCGTTTGTCGTCAGTTTTGTGGTTAAGCTATTGTCTTCGTCCCCATCTCTCCTTTAACGAAAAAAAAATAAAAATTACCTTCTGCTTCTCTTGTAGTCATAACGATGGGGTTGTTACAAGACACAAGAGATACATAAAAAAGACCAGGAACACACTATCAACTCATCACCATTAGAATCTCTTTCATGAAGGTTCAATACTTTTGCATTTCATTTCATTCAGATTCAAAGATTTACAATGAAGGTAAAAAATACTATAGTTTTGCCAACCCGCACCCTCAACACCTTCAAAATGCTCCAATATATAGATAAACACCCTCACTAAGATAAATAAGTCGAACTCCCATGCTATCCTATGATTTTGGATATGATTACATAAAAAATGAGACAACTTGTAAATTACCTGCTACAAATAGAAAATTCGTTTTTCTAGAAAATAGGGGTCAAAGATAACACCATATCTCTCGAATAAAAAAAATTGTTACAAAACTAGGAGAGGTTTTTGGAGATGAACTTGTGCTTGAGAAAAATTTCTTCCATTTTTTGAAAATTCTTCTCCATATTCTAAGGATCCACACCCAAAAATGATGACTAAAACAGGAAAACATTAAATGCGAAATTCTGGAAAAATGGACCGTAAAGATTCATTCAAATCTATCAAACTGTGAAACCTGTGTAAAAAATAAGAGAGGTTTTTCTGATTGAGATCATGTTCGACAAACACCCCTATGGGTTTTTCCAAACTCCTCTCTATTTTCTCAGGAAATGATCTTTAACTTGACTGCAAAAATAGTCATTTCCAGAACTTGAGTAGCAAATTTGCATAGCACACTTGATTTTTCTTGAAACACGTGCAAATTAAGGTGGAAACAACTTGATGAAGACCAATTTTGACCTCCAATATGGTATACTTAACGTTTCATGATGTCCTTCTCATTAATATATGACTAGAACATTTGCATAGTGCTTTCTCACTACGCAAGTGTTGTGTATGCTTGTTTTATCAGTAAAAAAATGCAGCTGCTAAAAGGGGTGATTCATGCTATCAAAATTGTCTCGATCAAAAGCATGGGGACTTCAAAAATATGTTTATATAGAAATTTTTTTAAACTTATCTAATTTCTTCCTCCTTTAATCACTATTTAGTTTGGAACTGTAATGGCTCCTTTCCTAAAAAAAGACAAAAATGTATGTTTTCCCCCTTTCATATTTCCTCTACTTTTGTAAGTAGTTCTAGTCTCCTCCAAGATTCATCATTCTACTGCATTTTTTTCTTTAGATGCATGTTCTCCTTCCTCAATGTTAAGTTCTTCACTTTCAAATTCCCATCTGCCTAAACAAGGTTGCATTTCTCTTCAATTTTGATTGAGCATTAGAAAGGACTGCACGAGCATTGTCTATGGTTCATTTTCATTCCTTGAAATGATTCATGATTCCCATCCTCTGGTGTTACCTTTTATTTTATCAATTACCTAAGGCTTCTTGAGGCATCCCATGAAATCCTATATACACAAATTGTGACTAAATTCAGGAATGCCTTGATCTTCCCAAGACCATGGAATGACTTTTCAAACTTTAGACAAACTCTAAGTTTTACTCTAAAAATATTGATGCTAACAGGTTCCTTTACTGACTCTATCCATCTCTTGGAATGAAACTGCCTTACACCTCCGCAAGTGTCTCAAACTATGGCACTATCCTCATGACTTGTCAAGTCACCACCCGACTCAAAAAATATGGCTAAGGCCCCAAGCACCAAGTTGCCTCATCCAACCTCTCAACTCGACACAAACAAACTTCACTACTCACTTCATCCTAGTGACCTATCCAATGCACCTCATCAAGGATTTAGGTAGCTTACGAAAGAAAATGCCATGTCTGCATCCAAATCTTCCTAAATCCATCATAGGAATCATCCAAGAAGATCGTCCTATTCATTGTACACGTTCACCGAACAAGGACATCCCAAACTGCTGCAAGAATTCTTCAAATTTGCACCACTGGAGTCACCCTCAAGTATTTCGGTTTTCACCATGAAAATGAAATGCACTTGAACAACAAAGTCATATGACTTCCCTTGAAATAACTCACTGTAAAAAATGGAAATGAAATAAATGAAAACAAACCATACCTTTCTCAACGACATTGTTCGCTGCAATCATGTTCTATGCCTTCTTTCTTGGACCTTCGTTTCTAAGAAACTGAATCTTCACATGAACTCACCTCAAACACCGTCCACTATGATATAAGGCTAAGTCCATCTATCAATTTCAAGAATTCATATAAGTCCTAAACTTCATATGTAACCAATCAAACTCATCTCTAATGATTTTCCATTTTCACACCTTGACTTCTTCTGCTTTAAGGCACCATGCATCCACCACCGGAATGTCAAGTAATATTTCTTCTAATCGATTTTCTTAACTCTTTACAGAGTTACCTCATCCGAAGGATTAGATCCCATCAACCCAGCTCAACTTAACTATTGTTCTCAGTGATGCATGACACAAATATATCATGACGGAAATGTGGCCAACCAACTGCCTGCTATGGAGCTTCTCTAGGTCACCCTAGATCGTCCAATGCACCCAAGTCCTTCACCTTGCTACAATCCAGAACTATTCCCCCTTGATGATCACTTATTAGGTTATCTACACAACAAGTCGAGCAATGAATCCTATATTCATATTCCTTTCATAAGTTCTCGGTTATCCCAATGAATTATGTGTTGCATTTGTTCAAGGGTTCACAACAAGTTCGGAACTAAAATTCATCATAGATCAAACCAGCCAAGTCTTCCTCTATGATCAATTCTGTGACAATTTCTATGAAGAACTTTGTGATAGGTTTTATGATCATCCACCTTTTCCAAGTCCTTAGTTTCACCCAAAACTCTGCTCTCATTTTGCACAAGGTGTGCTCCCAGTTCAACCTTTCCATCGCACTATCAACTAAACCTCTATTGTAAGTTTGATGAAAAGTATGTGATGAAAAATTTTGATGCACCAAATTTGTCACCAAGTCTGCAAACATTCCCACTGAACCAACTTCACAACAAACAACCTTCTCAAAAAGTGCACCCCACCACAATTTTCTAATAGAAAGAGTGGTGAAGAGCACCAAACTTCTCTCATACCATCTATAGTCAATATAACGGTGGAAAGCTCCCAAAACCTTCTCTAAAGTATGCAATGAATCTTCTTTGATACCATTTGTCACATCCCCACAACATGCCTTGGGATCGTGCACCTCTTGACAACATGTGAAACCACAAAATTTCACTCTTGGCTACTTGGAAACACCAAGATTACATTTTTTGGACTACGCCTCTTCACCTGGAGAATACCCATACTCCATTCTAGGTTACAAATGAGTCACACTCCCACTCTAGTGAAACTCTTGTATACTTAGACATTTGTTAGCTTCTTTAACACTTAGTCATTTTTAAGCATACATCCAAGAACATGAAAAGAAAAGAGAATAGTGAAACAAAAAAGAGAAACATAGATATAGTGCAGGTGACACAAAACATGCCTAACACTTGACTAAGTTTTTGTTATTGTAGAAAAGTTATAACATGAGCACTATCGACTCGGTTTACAACTTCGACAGAGTCAAACAAGTCACCTCACCTCACCAAGACACTCATTAATAGATATGTCACCAAAAGAATCTTGGTCACAACCATATCCACACCCACATGTGGTGCACCTCAAATATTCCCTCAACCGTGTACTTTCTATATCTTCATTTTAGTATACTTCACCAATTTTGATTCTACCTCACACATGCCTCCAATAGAGCTCCATTTCCAAAATTAGCGAAAAATGTCCCAAGAGAATTTTTCTGAATTCTATCGATTGAACCCTCCTCCTCAATGAAACACAAGTCCTCCCAGACTGAAGTGAATTGGATCCTTGAGGGAGTTTCCTCCCTTCAATTTCCTCAGAATTGTACATCTTTTTTTCTCCATATCTTTCCCAAAACTTCCCTTCCCTTGTTCTACACTATTTTTCTCTTATAGTATCTCCAAATGTCACCAATGTCATTTGTCATGTACTTTGGGGGTTTTGTGCCCTATAGTTAACATATTTTCAAATGAATCGTCATGCCCCTTTGTGGACCTAGCCTCCCAAGCGAACCCATGTGCTCGTCAATTTTCGTGCCCCTTGGGACCAATGCGCCTAACCTTGGTGAACCTTCATGTTGATGTGCCCCATCTTTCAAAACACCTCATCCTATTGGGTGTGCATGCCCCTTAGGTGAGTAAGTATGACTCTCCTAAGTTCCCCCCCCATGCCTTAACCGATTTTCCTTCTTTTATGAAGCACCCAAGCCTTTCCCTCAAATTGTTTTCATATTGTCCATCGCTTGACTTGCATTGCAAGGCTTCTTTGGTGGATTCATCCCTTGGAATGTCGCGCACCCGAGGAACCTCAACCACCCTCTATATGATGTCTATATCCTCATTCACACTAAGCATTTTCACTGCCTGATTCGAACTGTGGTGGAAGTACGTGCACCCGAGCTAATCTCCCAAGGCCTTACAGTTTGGACAAATCATTTTACTAAAAAATTGAAATTCAAGAATCTATTTTTGGAAAGTAATATGAAAAATTAGTGTGTGGCTAAATTTAGCCCCTCAAATTTTCCTTGTGGACCAATCAATGACCAAAAAAGTAGGACAATGTGACTTAAAAAGTACAACCAATGTTATAGATAGTTGGAGTTCACAATACTTGTAACATACAAATTTTTAATCCCATTGTAGTAATACATAATATAAATATGATGTATGGTCATGGGACAAGTGATGTAATATGTAAACTTTTTATATCATAAATAAAATGTATTGTCAGTTGTTGATGGTCATAGACAAATACTTGGGGGATTATTTTCCACAAAAGAGAGAGGGGGTCCAAGGAGGGGGGATTACCCATTTTCATTAAACCCATGTCATCTTTCCATATTATGTTTACTATGAACCTTCTTTTTTCGTTTGAGTGTTTCCAAGCACCAATCATTGAATACATGTAAGAGGGTTGGTGTGTGAGATCACCTCATAGAGTTATTGAGAGGATTTAGTTGGTACAACCAAGCATGGGATAAGTGTGAAATTCAAGTAAATCCTTTTTGGGAAGAGTAAGTGTCTAGTAAGTATGGGAAAATAAGGAAATGCTTTTGGGAAATGAGAGTAGTTTTTACATACAGATTTTGAGACAAGAAGAGAGTTCTTAGAGATAAATAATGAAGGAAGCCATAATGGACATGCATAATATCTTGTTGGGACAATAATTTCATGGACATATGGGCTATAGGCTTGTGAGTAATTTTCTATTCAGTAAAATTTCGAGGGAGCAAATTATTTGTTAATGTGATAATTCTTATTGCAGCTGTAGATTCCTAAAGTCACCAATAGAGATATTTCCTATGAAACTTATGTTGGAGTCCTAGAGGGAAGTGGGATATCCTGGGAGACTGTGTGGAATAGAAGGGGATCCCATTTCTTGGGTTGTGTAGGGTCAGGGGAAGAGAGATGGTGGATTGGAATTGATATATTAATTAGTTTTTGAAAGGGGACAATATCCAACCTTAGGAACCATCATCTCTTGTGGATTGATAGCCCCAACTTAGGGGTAATTTGTTATTCATAACTGCAACATAAATTCCATGGTTATGTGGAGCATCCATCCTCTACATAAGGTTGCGTATTTTCCAAGATAATTGTTCGTATTCACTATGTTGAATTATGTCGAATGTTGAGTTAATTGTTGTGCATTTCATTTTGAGTTTTATCTTATTTACGGTTACCTGTGGTGGGTAAATGCTACGTTTGAACCAATTTTTTTATGGGATTGAATGTTTCTATATATGTTTAATTATTGTTTTGCACATTTAAATTAATTTCCTTTACATTTTTAATTATTATGGGAAATAACATGAGATTGTGTGTCATTCTATGTATTTTTCGCATTTAGAATTGATATCAGAGTTATATATTTGGTCATTATTAGCAGTAGCATGACCTATCTTGGAAAATGGGTACATTACATAGTGACCTATCATATATTTTGGTTCAAAACATGACCTATATGGGCCAAATACCAGTACATATTTAACAAATTCGTTGTTGTAGAGCATTGGTTGATGTCGAATTTGAGAGAAAGGGTGAATGCTAGAGTGAAATTCCTAAATTTTGGGGTAAGTATTCATGTGAGTGGGAAAATGGATGCCTAATTGGGAGTTCCAAGGTCAATTTTTTTCCATGGGAATATAATTCCATATATCCCATGGCGGATGAAAAATATAATAACATTTTTGGTTAAAAAATAAAATTTAAGAAAAATATGAAATTTAAGAAAATTATAATTTTTGGAGATTTTTGAATTTTTTTGTACAAATGATGATGTGGACCATACTGATGACTTGCACTAAAAAGGTACATGGTGGTAGTTCCATGGAGGAATAAGGAAATGGTCATATAATGGATATTAGAGAATCACCGACCCGAATCACATTCAACGTGACAATCAATGGTCTAGATTCATCTGTCGATGGTTCCTTTCAGACTTGACAGAGTTCAATGAAGTAGGAACAAAACATAGTTCACAAAAAATCTCCAATATCCTAAGAAGATATTTGAAGTTTAGTGAAGTCTGGAATATCGATGGTTGATATTAAATTGATACTAAAAGCAATGATAAAAAACCATCCGGGATTTGGACAAAAATTTCTAAGTCGAATGAGTTCAATGAAGTAAATAAAACTAAACTTTAGACATTTTTTCGATCACTGATGGATTTTTTTCGTGATCATGGATGAACCTCTATTTTGATCACCAATAGACTTTTTTCGTGATTCTTAGTAAAACTTTTTATCGATCACAGATGGACTTTTTCCACGATGATTGATAAACCTTTCTTCCAATAGTCGATGAAATTTTTCCATAATTTCCATTGAACCTTTTTGTCTATCACCAATGGAGTTTGTATGCAATCCTTGATAAAGATTTTTTTTCGATCGTGGATGAAATTTTTTCACAATCACCGATGCGCCTTTCTTTTAATTTCCAATTCTAATTTTCTGTGATCTCCAATGCACATTTTTGGTTGATCGTCGATGGAATTTTTCCATGATTTTTTATGGAAAATTTCCCCAATCACTGATTACTAATATTTCTTTGTGGGGGTCACCAAAAAAGTAGACCCTCTACCTTTTCGTCGATTGTTGATAGACCTCAGGGGTTGCTGAAAAACGTAAACTATACAACTTATCATAGATAAATGATGAATGGTTTTATTGATAACCAAAGAAGGGAAAAGGGAAAGAAGGAGAAGAAGAGAAAGGAATAGAATAGGAGAAAGAGAAGGAAAGGGAATTAGAAAATATAAAATTTACAGAAACAAAAAAAGTCTAGAGCTAATACATTGTTTAGGCCATAATAGAATCATTTCAACTTGGATTCATATAAAATTTAAGGGGTGAATCCATAATAGTTAGAGATACACAAGTTGAAGGGAATTTTTTTTTTTTAAATGGAGCCGAAAATTTGTTTGGGCCATAACAAGAGAATATCCACTTGGATTTAGATGAAGTTTAAATGGTGTGTCCATAGTGGTGAAGGATACAAAAGTACTAATGAGTGATACCGACGAATTCTTCTTTAATTTTCCAAAAATTCCAAATTAGTGACTTTTGAAGATCTTGGTTGTGCTTAGTAACTAGGGTCGAGACAAATTTGAAATTATAAATTTCTCAAAAAACATGCCTAAAAAACTTAGTTAGGCATCTAAATAATTTCAAAAGAGTTTGGAGTGGGGATGCCGAAACATGGAAAAATCCACTATTCTCGAGCAGTTTTGGGGGATTTTAGAAATCTTAAAATTAGGAAAAGGGACCCTAGATCGTTAAACCATAAAAATATATTTAGCAAACATTCTATCTACACATCAATATAGACATTTTTGTGATGAGGGAATTTTTCCCAGTCTTGCTTTGTTCGGGAAAGAACAAGTTTTGGCTAAAAATTCAATTCTTGAGAAAGTGTACAAGCACAAAGTCATCAATTCCAATTAATTTTTTTTTTTGTGCGTTCAAAATCATAAATTCTATCTGCACCCGATATAAAAATAAATAAATTATTTTCTGATGGATTTTCTTCTACAATTTACAGAAAATAGTCTCTCGGATAAATTCAATTAGTAGAAACAGGGAACAAATTAGTAGAAGTTGAAAACATCAGAAGTGTTGTTCTTGCTTGAGCACTATAGTGACAAAAAACAAGTAGGTTAATTTTCTTGTTAGGCGAGAAAGACAACACAAAGATGCGTTAGTTTATTAGTGGTTCAACTAGAGAGAAAACAAGAAAGCAATTAATAAGAAATAAACACTAAAACTAAGCATGTAAATGGATGCTTGAAAGAGACACAAGGAATAGATACCAATAGGACTGATATTCGAATTGATAACACCTAGGAGAAGTATGGGAACTTATAGGTCCCCTCTTCCTCCTTGGGAGGGCCCTTGAATCCCCCAAACACAAATCTCTCTTCTTCTATCAATGAAAATTGGAAATACAATGGTCAAGACTTGATTGTAAAACTTCTCAAGAGGAGAGAAGTTAAACACTTGTTATGAATGCTCAAGAGGCTCTAAGAGAATGATGGCTTCTCCAAAACCAAATGAGCAACAATAAAATACTCAAAATTATTCTCTTTGTTTGCATACCTTGGTCATGTATTTATAGGACCAATGCAAGCTTTTTCATAACTTGCTTTTAGTGGGAATGGGATCCTTTTGGAGGTACTACACATCCCCTCAATATCCCCAAGGTTATATTTTGGGACGATTTGAGTTTCTTGTCTCAGTACACTCCAATCTAGAAATGGTTGTGGCGCAACCAATTTCATTAATTCATTTTGTCTGCATTAGCATGGGTTCTTGTGGAGACAGTCGCACAAATGATGTAATTTACTCATTCAACACTATGATGGCTCACGCGGATTGTGCAAGTTAGCTTTGGGGAAATTGCAGTGAAATTCAATAACTATTTTATATAGTTTTTCTTGTTGAATAGGTTCTGTAAATGCTTGAGGTATGTTTATTATTATGTTTTTCTAGTACCATCTTCAACCATTTCCTATATTGTTGTGAGAAAGTTTTCAGTGATAACATATGTCCCCTAATGTGTGAGGTTAGGAGCGTACATATTGCTGAAATACATCGTTATTTCTATTAGTGATGATGTTATTGTGTAGAAGTGTGAGATGCTTACTATTGAGGAATTGTGAGAGCGATCCATTGGAGGGATAGGGGACTAATACGTGGACCAAGTATTCTCTGAAAAATATAATTTTTGTACAAACGAAGTGGGCATGCTCCATGTTTGTGTCATGAAACCAAAATAGGATAAGTATAATTGAAATTTGTTGATGAATTAGATATCTACATCACCCTCGGGGGTGTAAATAATAACATATGAGGGACCCTAGATTGAGAAATAAATGACTCGAAGACATTAATATCCTCTCAAAATGTGTTCATAGTTATAATTTAATTAAAATTTTAATATATTTCAATATATTTTTTTAGTTAAAAAAAATAAACCCACCTCATTTAGAAATAGTTTATATATGATATATAAACTATATAATATAGTTTATATATCATATGTAACTATGATATATAGTTTTTATATCATATATAAATTATATAGTTTATATATGATATATAAACTATACAAATTTAATATATTTCAATATATTTTCCCATTAAAAAAATAACCTCATCTCATAAACAAAGTCTATTTCAAAATAATTTACAATTTTTTACATCTCATAAACAAAGTCTATTTCAAAATAATTTACAATTTTTTATAAATTATTATTCCATAAGTGTCAAGGAAAAGCTTTCATGTTAAGAAAATCAGATATTTATTCAACTGCTAATCCAACATAACTATAATTCAAACAACTTATTTCTGAACTTCCATAGATGCACGGATCCTTATAGTTATTGTTATCAATTAATGCAGTCTCCACGGAGCATTCATACCTTTATTATTTTTAAGTTAATTAAAAAAGTTTTGATCCAAATCTTCCATTAAAAAAATAAGACATAATATAAAAAATCTTCAATATCATTTTTTATCAAATAATTTTTTAGTAATTGTACTTTTTTTATTTTAATTAATTAATAAGATCTACGCTATTAGATACGCAGTACTTAAGTCTTATAAACAAATAAAATATACAACTTAAAGATGTCCAACTTGTATCACTAGGCATTTAAAAAAACAAAACACAATTCTGTGATATAAAAATGAATCTGCAACTTGGGTTCAGGATTATTCCGTATAGTTTGCTTTTATTTTTTTTTATATAGAATTAGTTGATTGAATTACATATATGAACCGACGTTTAATATGATTTTTTTTTTAAATAAGAGCAAATGATAATGATGACTTTCTTTTTTCAAATTGATAAAAGAACAGCTTTACTATTCATAAGAATCTTTTACGGTCTGTATGCTATCGGTTATGGATATAGATAGTAACCTATGGATGATTGATGAGCTATGAGCTATGGATATGGATATTGGTAGGGAGTAGGTTAGCAATATTTTTTATTTTTTTTGAAGTTTTGTTTTTATGTTAAAAAAAAATAAAATAAAATGCTTTTAAAACGTGTTTAAATTAAGTCAAATTTTCAGTAGTAGTTTGAGTTTTGTATGGATAAAGTTCCATGTAGTTTAACATTTTACTTCAAAATTTTTACTTTACTTTAAACCAATTTATATACTCAGAAAATTGATCAAAATTTTACATTAACTGAAAATTTAAAAACGGATAATCAAAAAAATTGCTAAAAAAATAACTATAAAACAAAAATTGCTTCCAAGTTAACCCACTCCTATCCGTAGTACCCAAAAAGTCTGTCGACACAACAACTTTAAATCCCATAGAAATATACAACTTAGTAGGTTAGTGGGGAACACGTACCATTTACCACTATAACGTTGAAATGAAATATCAGTACTCCAAAATTTTCACAAAGATTGGTAGGCGAACCGCGTATTCGTGATGGAATTTTTTAACAATCTAATCTTATAAGGAACGACAAAATCGGAGATCTCCAGGATGGCGAAATTCGGAGATGGCAGCAATGAATTGTATTACACTGATGAGAATAATATCCCCGGAGGATTCGCTACAGACAGGTCACACATGAAGTAGGATCTGTCGACCCCTCTGAACTGAGTTTGGATATGCTGTGTAAGCATTCAAAGGTAGGTCGTCACTGATAAATTGTGAAGGACAGAGAAATGCAGAGAGAAAAGAATAGTATATTCAAATGTATGAAGAAGTACATAACAGAACTGAAGAGATGATTACAATGTAAGATGGTTGAGCTATATATGCTCAAGCAAGACAAAAATAGAAA
>ML778772.1:286297-298260 GCA_009831015.1 Picea engelmannii | reverse complement strand
GCGATGGGATAGGATCTCGGCACGTGTCTCTTGACGGACGGTCAAGATGACGTCGAGATTTCTCAAGTGAAAAATTCTCCTGTGCACTCCGAACGACTAACCGTCGTGCACCTTCTTGCTGATCCAACGGCTGTCGGTCCTTTACACAAGATCTGACGGCTGAAATGCTTTCGCCTTTTCCTCGCTCTCCTCGTCCCTTCTGGACCAGTTTCCTGCCTCAGATCTGATCGCAAGATGACTCTTACAGTCTTAATGGTTGTTCTTTTGCCTGTTTGACGCGATCTTTCCCGAATTTAACGAAATTTTCTCCTGCGGAAGAAAAGATTTGGGAATCTTTCAAAGATTTGAAAGAGTTTCAGGGTTTCTTCATGATCTGCTACAGTCTTTGACAGATTTGAGTTATTTTCAAAAATCTTTAAATGATTCAATCTTCTTCTTGAATCTTTAATGAATTGAAGCGAAATCTTCAAGTTCTTTAAACTTCTTTCGTTCTGCAGTTGTTCTACGTCAATCTTTGACGGTTCTTTGAAAAAATTGTGCAGGTTTCTTCTTCTGCGATCTCTGCTTCCTCCGCTAGCTTCTCATGGCGATCTTTAAAGAGTTTTGCAGACAACTTTCCAAACCTTGTGAAAAGTCTGTGATGCGTGCTCTCAAGATCTGTGAGGCTCTACGCTGAGAGGATCGAGTTGCTCTCCCGACTGTGTGAAGAGGCTTACTGCTGTAGCTCTGATACCATGATAAATTGTGAAGGACAGAGAAATGCAGAGAGAAAAGAATAGTATATTCAAATGTATGAAGAAGTACAGAACAGAACTGAAGAGATGATTACAATGTAAGATGGTTGAGCTATATATGCTCAAGCAAGACAAAAATAGAAAGTACAGCTGTCCAGTACAACTGACAGTGTACGATCATACTGTTGAGGGTACAATACATTTAACAGTCGCGAGCACCTTTTCCTTTTTTTTGTTTTTCACATGGAGCGAATATGTTTATATATAAATGTGTTTAAACTTAGCTAATTTCTTCCTCCTTTAATCACTATTTAGTTTTCAAGTGTAATGGCTCCTTTCCTCAAAAAAGACAAAAGTGTGAGTTTTCCCCCTTTCGTATTTCTGCTACTTCTACATGTAGTTCTAGTCTCCTCCTAGATTCATCATTAAATTGCATTTTTTTGCTTTAGATGCGTGTTCTCCTTCCCCAATGTTAGGTTCTGCACTTTTAAATTTCTCACTTCATTTCTCTTCAATTTTGATTGAGCATTAGAAAGGACAAGTAGTTCTAGTCTCCTAGATTCATCATTAAATTTCATTTTTTTTTTCTTTAGATGTGTTTTCTCTTTCCCCAATGTTAGGTTTTGCACTTTTAAATTTCCCACCTGTCTATACATGGCTTCATTTCTCTTCAATTTTGATTGAGCATTAGAAATGCCTGCACATGCATTGTCTATGGTTGGTCTACATTCCTTGAAATGATTCATGATTCCTATTCTCTAATATTCTCTTTTATTTTATCAATGACCCAAGTCTTATTGAGCCATTCCATGAAAACCTATACTATATACACAAACTGTGACTCAATTTAGGAATGCCTTCATCTTTCCAAGACCATGGCATGACTTTTCAAACTTTAGATAAACTCTAAGTTTTACACTAAAAATATTGATGGTAACATCTAGCTCAAATGGGGATGTTATCCTCCCAATGAGGTAGCAAAGAACAATGGACCAAGTGCCTGGCCATTGGGCTGATCCAAAACCCTGTTTGCAACCTGTTTCAATCCTCAACCAAGAAAACTGCAAACTGAAATATAAAGTTGAAAATGCGAACTGTTGAAAGAGATGCTCAAAATAAGGAGCTTATTCAAACTGCTACCTATACTAAGCTAATCTCTGACCTATTTGATTAGGTAAAATAAAAAATCCAGTCCAATCATGAAAGTGTCTTTTCCACGGGTTGAATTCTTTGCATATCTTTGATCAGAAGTGAAAGTGAAAACCTTCTCAATGGAAACTCATCAAAAAAATTAGAAACAGATTCAATATTGACAAATTTTAAAAACTTAGGCCCATTCGTTGATTCCAAACATGATGCAAAAGGATCTTGAAAAGAAAGAAAATTGATTTCAGGAGTTTGCACAAGACTGTCATCCTGTATCATCCCTCCAACTACATTTCTACTTCCATAAATCTCAAATCTATGGATGTCAGGAAAGAGATGAAGATCTCTATTAAATTATTGCAATGAAACCCCCATCCACAAGGAGGACATGGTTGATTTGGACAACAAATCATCGTCATCTACATTTTCAGATTTATCCTCGACCAATGGCTGCAGTTTTGAGCTGATAAAACCTTCCATATAATAAGCAACAGGGTCATCAAACACATGAGAAGATTGTTGTAATTTCTTCTCAATTATTTTGAGTGAATCCGTGTGATTTTGCATGAGCACACATTCCTCTGCTTCAATGATGATCTTAAAATTTTCTTTCAATGATTTAAACGAAGCAAATTATAATGGTAAAGAAATTCCTTCAGCTTATTCGGTACTTTCTTCATATTCTTCTTTGTAACTGTGATATGTAGGTTGATTGCTCTCATTAGACTACTAAAAATGAACATTTTCTGATAGAGAACATGCAACTGGTTGTTCTAGAAATTCAACATCATAATCATTATCATATTCATCATATATAGACAAATCAACAACATATGCAGTGTCATCTAATAGGAAAAATCTTGGGACATCAATATTCTTTTCAACACGCTGATTCACAAATTTATTTCCTTGACTGTCTACAAATGAATAAATAAAACAATCAACTCCATGCTTAGCATGATATGGATTAGAAACTAAATTAGCACCTTCTTTTTCAACAAGTGGAATATAATCCTCTGCAAAATCATCAACATTTAAAACATCAAGAGAACACACGATATTATTAACCCTCTGCTCAAGATTCAAATCAACTATTTTTTGTTCATATTCATTGTCATGTTCTTCAGCATCGAACTCCTCATTTTGAATCTGTTTACATGCTTGAATATCATGTTGAATCTCTTGAGCATCATTAAACATTTGTTGTAGGGACTTAGATCTTCTTTCCATCAGAAGGAAAGACAAATCTGGATGAAAGGTTGTTGCATAATGGAGCATGGCAAAAGCTTCAGTGGGTTGAATTTCTTTGGGAAAGTTGTAATAAATACTGGAAAACCTCCAAATTAATATAGAAATAGTTTCACTGTTATGCATTTTCATGGCATAAAAATCTGTTAGAAGTAGATTCAAATATTTCCTCTTGCCCCAAAATTTCAAAAAGACATTCTTGAATTCCTCCCATGAGATAATTGTCTCTCGTTGCAAGTGTTTAAACGAATCTTTGGTATCCCCTTTCAAAGATTGAGAGAAGGACCTGATACAAACATCGTTATAATCAATCTCAAACAAATCTATAAAATGTTCAAAATCTTGGATGCGATTTTCAACAGAAAGGTTATCGAGTTCTCCACCGAACTTAGACACATATTTGTGGTGATTTGGAGGAAAATCATGAAGAATAGAAGGCAATTTTAAAATTCTGTATCTGTCAGATATTTTAGAGGGCATAGGCTTAAGTATAGGAGGTGAGATATCAACCTTGATTTCATAAGGCTCATTAACTTGGCTATGGTCATCACAAGGCACATATGGAAAATTTTGATGAAAATCAGTGATACAATGAGGAGATATATGAACAACTTTAAGAGAAGGATATACAAGTGCAATATTCTCATGATCATCATTTGAATACAACAAGTAAAGAAAAAAAAAATTAACATGTTCAGGAAAGGAAAAATGTAATAAATAACAAAAAATATTATGTCTTGGAAAAAACTCAACTTTAGGTACTTGTTTTTTTCCATGATGTCATTTTATACCTCTGTCAATGTATATCGTCCTCTAATGGAGTCTTTGAATCACATTTGAAGCTTAATTGGATTAGCCAGGTGAATGGTACACCTTGTGTTTGACATTTTTTCACCATCAGAAGTGAAATCTGATTTTTTTTGTTATCCCAGGGAATATTTCACCTTCGTTCCTCGACAATGGCACCAAAATGTTAAAACTTAGTAAATTTCCCTGGTTGTGGAGGCAAGTCAGAGAAGTAACCACAAACATCTTTAGAGATGGGTACTATCCTACTCAGTTCAGAGAGGGCTCTCTCTTGTCGCTTAGTGTATGATAGACAAATTTTATTGATATAAACAATGGCTAGGGTTTTCAAAGTTTTGAGTGGATTCAATAAAGTGTTATTGGCAAGGAGGAGAAGGATGTTTTTTGGGCTATGGAGTGGAATCTTGAAAAAAAATGAAATTGATGTTTGGTAGATAGAACCTCACAGAGGAACATAGGCTAAATTTGGTGAATGAAACCTTCCATTTTAGATTGGTTATAGAGGGTGAAAGAGGAAGAAAGAAACACATAACAACATCAGAGCATCATATAGATGAATTCTGACCTAATTGGGAAGAAAGGACGAAGTTTAAATTTTTTGAGTTTAGAGCACCTTTTAGATGAATTCTAACTCTTAAAAATAAATTTAAAATGAGGAAAAAATGAGATTCAAGTAGAGACACAAGAGATACATACAAAATACAAGGAACACACTATCAACTCATCACCATTAGAATCTCTTTCATGAAGGTTCATGACTTTTTCATTTCATTTCATTAAGATTCAAAGATTTAGAATGAATGTCAAAAATACTATAGTTCTGCCAACCCACACCCTCAACACCTTCAAAATTCTCCAATATATAGATAAATACCCTCACTAAGCTAAATAAGTCGAACTCCCCTGCTATCCTATGATTTTGGATCTGATTACATAAAAAATAAGACAATTTGTAAACTACTTGCTAAAAATAGAAAATTTGTTTTGTTGGAAAATAGGGGTCAAAGATAACATCATATCTCTCGAATAAAAAAAGTTGTTACAAAACGGGGAGAGTTTTTTTGAGACGAACCCATTCTTGAGAAAATCGTTTTCCATTTTTTGAAAATTCTTCTCCATATTCTCAAGATCCACGCCCAAAAATAATGACTAAAACAGGAAAACATTAAATTTGAAATTTTGGAAAAATGAACTGTAAAGATTCATTCAAATATCTCAAACTATGAAACCTGTGTAAACAATGAGAGAGTTTTTTGTTATTGAGATCATTCTTGACAAACACCCCTATGTGTTTTTCCAAAATCCTCTCTAGTTTCTTAGGAAATGATTTTAAGTTGACTGCAAAAACAGCCATTTCCATAACTTGAGTAGAAAATTTGCATAGCACACTTGATTTTTCTTGAAACACATGAAAATTAAGGTGTCAACGACTTGATGAAGACTTGTTTTGACCTCCAATTTGGTATAATTATATTTTCTTGATGTACTTCTCATTAATATATGACTACAACATTTTCATAGCATTGGCTCGCTATGCAAGTGTTTCATATGCTTGTTTTATTAGTAAACAATTACAACTGCTAAAAGGGGTGATTCATGCTATCAAAATTGTCTGGATCAGAAGAACAAAGACTTCAAAAATATGTTTATATAGCAATGTGTTTCAACTTGGATAATTTCCTCCTCTTTCAATCACTATTTAGTTTGGAACTATAATGGGTCCTTTCCTAAAAAAAGACCAAATTGTGAGTTTTCCCTCTTTCATATTTCTGTTACTTCTACAAGTATTTCTAGTCTCCTCCTGGATTCATCATTTAATTGAATTTTTTTCTTTAGATGCATTTTCTCCTTCCTCAATGTTAGGTTCTTCACTTTCAAATTTCTCATCTGCCTAAATAAGGATGCATTTCTCTTCAATTTTGATTGAGCATTAGAAAGGAAGGCACAAGCATTGTCTATGGTTGGTCTACATTCCTTCAAATGATTCATGATTCATGTCTTCTGATATTCCCTTTTATTTTATCAATTACCCAAGGCTTCTTGATCCACCCCATGAAACCCTATATACAGAAACTGTGACTCAATTTAGGAATGCCTTGATCTTCCCAATATCATGGCATGATTTTCAAACTTCAGACAAACTCTAAGTTTTACCCTAAAAATATTGATGCTAATAGGTTCCTTTACTGAATCCATCCATATCTTGGAATGAAACTGCCTTGCACCTTTACAAGTGTCTCAAACTATGGCACTATCCTCATGATTTGTCAAGTCACCACCTGACTAAAAAAATATGGCTAATGCCCCAAGCACCAAGTTGCCTCATCCAACCTCTCAACTCGACACAAACAAACTTCACTACCTACTTAATCCTAGTGACCTATCCAATGCACCCCATCAAGGATTTAAATAGCTTATGAAAGAAACCCCCATGCCTACATCCAAATATTCCTAAATCCATCATAGGACTCATCCAATAAGATCGTTCTATTCACTCTACACGTTCACCCAACAAGGACATCCCAAACTGCTCCAAGACTTCTTCAAATTTGCACCAGTTGAGTCACCCTCAAGTATTTCGGTTTTCACCAAGAAAATGAAATGCACTCGAACCACCAAGTGTTATTGGATAAATCCGTAAGTGCGGACACAAACCGATCTCCCTAAATCCACCTGGATCTAGAACAAAGCAAGACAGAATAATACTCTTTCCCTAGATTTCGATTATTGAATGTACTAGAAGGCAATAACAAAGGACATACCTTATGATCGCTTCCTATGGTCTTTTTTGCTCCTGCTTCGCTCCAATGCTCTTGTGCAGTCAATACCAAGACAACACAAACCAACCAAAGTGAAGAAAGCACAATCTATTCAACAGTCGATCTATGTATATGATCAAGGAGTTATACAATAAAGTGGAATTATCTTTATGGAAAAGAGACATATTACTGTATCATATTGATAGAAAGTAAAGGTTACAATCTGAGCCTTGATGTTGCAAACTTTCTTTCGATGGCTCTTGGCTCTGACACACACACTTTCTCACTTGTATGAAGAAGATCAACTACCTTTGATAAATTTGTTGGAGTTCTTAGCTGTTGTAGCATCAGTCCTTCACACAATCCTTTTCACTAATTCTCCAATGAATCTCTTGCTTGTTTGCTTCTAACCTTTTCCATGAGAATCCCCTCAATATATAAGAGATAATTAATTAGTTACTTGGATAAGAATGATCCCAAAATATCAGGAAATCCAGTACTTATATAACCATTTGAATGCCATCTCATCCTTCTAGAAGACTCCCTTCTAGAAGCTTCAAGAATTCATATTTTTCCCTTCTTTAGAAAGTGTTCACACCCTAGCAGTTATACACAGTGCAAACTTATCTCACCCTAGCTTAAGGTAGCCTGCGAGAATCATACATTCTCACAGGCAACTATACTAGCAGCCTGCGAACCTTCTCCAAAAATGATATTTCTGGAAAGAGAAGAAAGTGACTTTTCTTAGGAGAAAGTTCTAATGAAGAGCCTGAGTGCACCATAATCAATACATCATCATGACGACCAAAATCATGGATAACATAATTCCCCCCAAAGTTTGAGATTGGAACCAGTGACAGTCGATAGACTTTGTAAGCTGCATGTGTGTGTCAAGAACCAGGATCACATCTAATCAAAAACCTGCGAACACTCAAGCATATACAAAGTATCATATATATCAATTTTGAGTTAGGCATTCCAATACTGAGATCACAGACTGATGCCATTGTAGACATGGGTCATGGCCACCAATCATACACTGTGGATCCATGCCGTCAAAATATAACATAGCCACTTGAATACACTGTGGATCTATGCAAGAAATTTCAAATCAAGACGACATAGCCACGAAACATACACAGTGGATCTATGTGTCACAAATTATACATATTCCATCGCAACCTGGATCGCAAAGCTAATATCCAGGGTCTTCAAATTCGTCACCCAAAGTACGAATCTAACCATGTGATTACATGTGTTGAAGTCGAACATGGCAGAAACCACTTGATTACTGGTCATTGATGTAACTGTTAACAAGTGCGAGGGAAATCACCATTGATGTCAATGACTCCGAAGGTACCATAGTACAATCCATCGAGTGTGAATAAATGAGTTGATGTCGAACACCTGATGGAATCTTTCGATCAAGGGTCAATGATGTAAACCCACTGTCGAAAGCGAGGAAACCTACCATTGAGGCATGCAAGTTCCAAGGTACTAAATAATTTCTAAGTCTTGATTCCGGATAATGAGCTGAAGTCAACGGAACAAAACTCATCACAGGAGGGCCTTAATGTATCCCCCATCAATGACACGAAATGAGTAACAGAGTTTGAAGGTGAAACCGAGCATTTTGAAAATTGGACTGGACACAAGGAAGGCCGACACGGAGAGAATGGATAACTGCAGATGGCCGACTCAATATAGGTTTCAGATGGACTTCTCTTGAACATATGAACGACACGACCAATGATTTGGCAGCATTGACTCAAAGACAACACATGGAATGACCTTGTAGTAAATCGAATGAGAGACAAATGGATTTCCCAAACCGACTTCAAATGATGAATAGGGGGTGTCATGTTCAAGAGCAACACTTACTGCCAATCAATACGAAGATGAAACATATCCCTTTTCCCAAATTTTCCCCCACCATTTCTGGCAAGTACCTCTTTATTTTTACGCAAGCTTGAAGAGGATCACATATGCTGGTTGATATAAGCTCATCCTTCGGATGAGTCCCTCAGAGTATTTTTAACGAACCCTAAGAAGGAGTGGTTCGGTCCCATCATCGGTCTGTCAATGTTTGTTTAACGAGTCCAGAGATAGAAAAATCGAAGGTTTTTCAAGATTATAGAGTTTGGAAAAACACTTAAAAGAGAACTCTCTCAGTTCCTTTTTCGTAAAATAGTCTGGACAAGATCGAAAAAGAGAGAAATTATTGCTCACCAGATGCGTACTTCAGATACTTTAGCGAGCGTGAAAATAGCAAGGTCGCTCGACAATCTTTTCATGTTTAGAGAGTCTGAAAAGAGCTTAAAGAGGACTCCAGGGGGGTTCCTTTTTCATATAACCTTTACAAGTCCGAAAAAGTGATAAAAGTATACTCGGTTACATTCTCATATATTTACGAGCACGAGAAAGAACAAAGAATAAGCTCGGTAACTTATTCTCATGTATTTACGAGCATGAGAAAGAACAAAGACTAAGCTCGGGATTGTTTTCATTTTTACGCAAGCTTTAAAAACAAAACAAAACTATGCTTGGGATAGATTTTATTTTTACACAAGCTTAAAAACTAAACAAAACTATGCTTGGACCTGGTTTCATTTTAACACAAGATTGAACCAGAGGAAATTATGCTTGAGGTGAGTGGATTCATTTTTACACAAGCTTGAACCATAGAAAACTATGCTTGCGACTTCCCAATGCATAACACATGGATGGTTAATACTTAGCCCCCATCTTAAGAAACTAGCGGCTTATCTTCAGCATGAAGTCCAGAGGATGAGGTAAATGCCCCCCAAGATTCGTTTCATCCAACTGCAAAGGAGACTGAAATGAAACTTCAAATACTAGATGAAGGACTTGACTCAAATAGAGAGGGGGAAAACTATTTCAATTTTTTAACGAGCTTGACACAGAAACAAGAACTATGCTCGTAACCTTTGTTTCATTTTTTTAATGAAGTTGCTACAAAGATGCGAAAACTATCCTCGTATGTGGTTTCAATTTTTAATGAGCTTGAAATAAAAAAACCATGCTCAAATAACTTTGTTTCATTTTTTAATGAGTTTGCCTCAGAGACGCAAAAACTATCCTCGAAACCTCTGCTTGATCATGCATTCCAAGAGTAAAATGCTCCAGAAGGAGACCATGTCAAGGGACAAAACTCGGTCATGGCTTCCAAGAGGTCTTCACTGGAAGGAAGAAACACACTCTAGAAGGACACCATGTCGAGGGTTGCGACAGGAGTAAAGAGACCAGGCTCTAACAACCCTATCGAAGAAATCACCATGTCAGCTACTGGATCTAAGTCATCAGAAGTTGAAGCCATGGGTGACAATGCCACATAATTGACCTATGGCGGGGGTGAAACTGTCTGCATAGAAGAAACATTTAGTGAGGCAATCCAGTTAGGGTCAATGAATGAAAGTTGATCAACAATCATAACTCGTCCATCGTGAGGGAAAGATATCACACGAAAAAGAGTAGACACAATAACTTTCATGACATAGACATAATCTCGCCCAAGGAGTAAAGCAAAATCCAAGGGGTCTTGGACTACCATGATGTCAATAAAGACAATTTTCCCTCCCAAAGTTACAGGAAACTGAAGAAGGGTCCCTAAAGGTTGACTGGTTCTTTTGTTAAAAGATAACAGATTATGCGTAACCGGCGCAAGTGGAGGATAACCCAAAGCTTGCCAAGAAATAGAGGACAAAATACTAACAGATGAACCTTCATCTATCAATGTCTGAGGAACATCTTGACCACAAACCTGCACTATAATCTGGAAAGGAAAGTGTGAGGGAAGACAAGGTCCAGTTAGCACACCCCAATCAAAACAGATGGCCTCATTACTTGGAGGGGGTCCTACGGGAGAAGGAGGAATACCCCTCGGCACGGGAGATTCTGTATCAACAAGAAAAACACGGGCAGTATCGGGTTTACTCTCTAGCGGGAGAGTAGGATCGACCGATGGAGAGATCAGATCGACCACTTGGGTTTCATTCTCCAAGGGGAAAATGGGGTCGACAGGTGTAGACGGATCGACCACTTGGGTGACACTTTCTAACGAGAGAGTGGGATCGACCGAGGATGGGATTGGATCAACCACTTGGTCTACTGGTTCATCCAAAGACGTGACCAGATTGACCACTTGATCAACCAGACTGACCAACAGGGGAAGCAGATTGATCATTCCATCAACTACAGGTGGGTTGAGAGAAAGCTTGTGATAAGAAACTACAAGTTGAGGCTGTGAAACAGTCATGTCTTCCAGTAATTTCGAGGCTTCGTCTATATGAGGGCAAAGATGAGTTAGATGACTCCCTTTGCATAACATACGCGGTAACTTGACTCTACTTTTCTCCTTCCCAACGGTATCTTGACTAGTTGACGGGAGGTCATCAACATGTTGTTCAGAGGCTGACGACATGGGTTGGAGAGGATGTGTAGACCATACTTCTAGAACCTTGGATAGACCAGGGAAATCCTTAAGAAGATGGCTACCCTTACAAAGCCTGCAAGGGTACTTGGGCTTACGGGTTGTTTGGGTGATCTTGACATCATCAACACTCCCAGTACAAGTAATAGTAACTGGTTGTTTTCCAACATGTTTCACAATGGTTGGAGGTTTGGATCCTTGCTTAATTTTCTTCTTCTTATTCTTCCTTTTCTTCTTCTTCTTATTCACCGGGTTACTAGCTTCAGAACTTTCACCTGACGAAGAAGATGAAACGGAAGGTGACCTTGCACGCAAAGAAGGCGAAGAAGACCTTACTGGTGAAGACGGTGAAGGATCAACATGAGGTTGATCCTCTTGGGGGGAAGTGCTTACGATCGAAGCACTTACTACATTCAGGATTACCTGAGTGGAAAACAACCATACCGGTAATCCAATTGTGAGACCTGGAAGGCTCAAAGTAGCGAGGTGAGGAGGACCAATGTTTACATAAGAAGGAAAAACAAAAGGTTCCCCTGGAGAAGGGGTTCCTTCATTGGTCATTTCAGGAACTAACGCCATTAAATAAATCCAACCTAGAGTCTGCTAGGGAAAAAAAACAACACACGCTAAAAATCTAGGAAGCAAGCAAACAAACAAAACCTTATCACAATGAACACACTAGTTGGTGATGAAATCCAACGTCACGGGAACAAAGTAAGAAGGGGCTGAGATAGAGCGGGTGGAAAAGTTACGTTGACAACCTGCTTAACGGACTTACACCCTGGTGCAAGCTCCCACACATAATCGTGGGTATACCCT
>ML778772.1:256240-286054 GCA_009831015.1 Picea engelmannii | reverse complement strand
GAAAGGCTTCCACTCATCATTGTGGGTATACCTCTCAAGCGACCCCCATAATACGCGCAACCTCTACACCAAGACCAACAAAGCAGGGTGAGTAACTCTGCCAGTCTCAATGCGACCTTGTGATTGACCCTTGTGTTAGAAGGTCTTCCCAGGACAAAATGTAACAAGTGGATTTAACTCTCCCTATCACAAGATACTATGTTTGTTTGCAGCTTTGGAAAGTTATCTTTCTCACCTATTCCAAAGCCCTACAACTAATCTAATGTAGGTTTTCTACCAGAAAAGATAAAAATGTCTAATCAATTTTTATAAGTGCTTTATTTTATGGTTGTTGTTACTCAAAAGGAAGATGGCATGGACAATATGGTATTTTGACCAACTCGAAAATTATGCAAAGATATGAAGATGCAATCTTTTCATTTCGATGAAAGATATGCTACGAGAAGGAGAAAACATTTATCATTCCCATATGCACGATGTCCCAAAATATATTAAACTCATCAATATCAAGATTCTCAAGAAATGAGAAAAATGGTACTGAACACCAATGCACGATTCATGCCCCCCCTCGGCCATGAGGAGGAAATTTTTTCATAATTTAAGATCAACAAATGCCAAGAATCATGCAATGTTGCTACTTCAAATGCAAGGATGCCCCCAATCTAATATAAAGCAAGAAATTAAATCTTTTTGTTTCAAATATTTCACTAAAATCAATAAATGAACTTTCTTAAAACAAAGAAACCCAAACTAAATGTTCTCTTTTAAAGAGAACTATTCAGAAGAAATGTGATCTTTCCCTAAACAATTCTAAAGAAAACACATGCTTTGTAATTGAAAGACACTCAAAGCAAGAGACTAATCCGTCAAAACCAAACAAAGCAAATATGGATATAAGGAACTCAAAAAATGTCAAGCAGACTGTAAACATAGCAATATAGGCTCCAAAATTTCAATCCAGCTGATCAAAGAAAAACTGGGCATAAAAAAATAGGACATCCTAATTCCAAATACAAATTACAAATACGTTCGCAGCCTAGCTATAGAGTGCAGTGAGAACATTAGTGGAGTTCGCAGGCTAGACACAGGTAGGGTGCGAACATCTCGCACTGGATTACTCAGTAGGGTGCGAACTCAGATGATTCTCGCAGGCCACTAAAGGGTACAGTGCGAGAATGTCTGTAAACACAAAATTTGGAAACAAGACAAAATTTTGAGTGAACTTTCAAATCCAGAGAGTCTTGATGGCTCTCCCACAGACTCAGAGACCAGAAAATAAGCAATCAAAGCAAGGGAAACTAGACTAACTAGGAAACAATCCGTTCCCCAGTGGAGTCGGCAATTTTGTTATTGGATAAATCCGTAAGTGCGGACACAAACCGATCTCCCTAAATCCACCTGGATCTAGAACAAATCAAGAAAGAATAATACTCTTTCCCTAGATTTCGATTATTGAATGTACTAGAAGGCAATAACAAAGGACATACCTTATGATCACTTCCTATGGTCTTTGTTGCTCCTGCTTTGCTCCAATTCTCTTGTGCAGTCAAGACCAAGACAACACAAACCAACCAAAGTGAAGAAAGCACAATCTATTCAACAGTTGATCTATGTATATGATCAAGGAGTTATACAATAAAGTGGAATTAGCTTTATGGGAAAGAGACATATTACTGTATCATATTGATAGAAAGTAAAGGTTACAACCTAAGACTTGATGTTGCAAACTTCCTTTCAATGGCTCTTGACTCTGACACACACACTTTCTCACTTGTATGAAGAAGATCAACTACCTTTGATAAATTTGCTGGAGTTCTTAGTTGGTGTAGCATCAGTCCTTCACACAATCCTTTTCACTAATTCTCCAATGAATCTCTTGCTTGTTTGCTTCTAACCGTTTCCATGAGAATCCCCTCAATATATAGGAGAGAATGAATTAGTTACTTGGATAAGAATAATCCCAAAATATCAGGAAATCCAGTACTTAGATAACCATTCAAATGCCATCTCATCCTTCTAGAAGACTCCCTTCTAGAAGCTTTGAGAATTCATCTTTTTCCCTTCTTTATAAAGTGTTCGCACCCTAGCAGTTATACACAGTGCGAACTTCTTGCACCGTGGCTTAAGGTAGCCTGCGAGAATCATACATTTTCGCAGGCAACTATACTAGCAGCCTGCGAACCTTCTCCAAAAATGATATTTCTGGAAAGAGAAGAAAGTAACTTTTATTAGGAGAAAGTTCTAATGAAGAGCTTGAGTGCACCATAATCAATACATCATCATGATGACCAAAATCATGGATAACACCAAGTCATCTGAATTCCCTTCAAATAACTCACAGCAAAATTTGGAAATTAAATAACTCAAAACAAACCATACATTTCTCAACGACATTGTTCACTGCAATCATGTTCTATGCCTGTTATGTTGGACCTTCGTTCCTAAGAAACCGACTCTTCGCATGAACTCACCTCAACCACCATCCACTCTAATACAAGGTTGATTCCATCTATCCATTTCAATAATTCATATAAGTCCTAAACTTCATATGTAACCAATCAAACACATCTCTAATGATTTTCCATTTTCACACCTTCACTGCTTCCTCTTTAAGGCACCATTCATCCACCACCTGAATGTCAAGTAATATTGCTCCTAATAGATTGGCGTAACTCTTCACAGAGTTACCTCATCCGAAGGATTAGATCTCAACAACCCAACTCAACTTAACTATTGTTCTCGGTGATGCATGACACAAATATATCATTACAGAAACATGCCCAACCAACTACCTGCTATGGAGCTTCTCTAGGTCACCCTAGGTCGTCCAATGCACCCAAGTGATTGACCTTGCTACAACCCAGAAATACTCCCCCTTGATGATCGCTTATGAGGTTATCTACACAACAAGTCATGTAATGAATCCTACATTCATATTCCTTTCATAACAACTCTTTTATCCCAACGAATTATGTGCTTCATCTCTCCAATGTGTTCACAACAAGTTTGGAACTGACTTTCATCATAGATCAAACCAACCAATTCTTCCTTTGGGATCAATTCTATGAAAATTTATACGAAGAAATGTGTGATAGGTTCTATGATCATCCACTTTGTCCAAGTCCTTAGTTTCACCAAAAAATCTACTCTCAGTCTGCACAAGGTGTGTTCCCAACTCAACCTTTCCATCACACCGTCAACTAAACCTCTATTGTAAGTTTAATGCAAAGTATGTGATGAAAACGTTTGATACACCATTTTTTTCACCAAGTCTTCAAACGTTCCCACTGAACCAACTTCACAACAAACAACCTTCTCAAAAAGTGCACCCCACCACAATTTTCTAACTACAAGAGTGGTGAAGAGAACCAAAATTCTCTCATACCATCTATCGTCAAGATAGTGGTGGAGAGCTCTCAAAATCTTCTCTAAAATATGCAATCAATTTTCTTTGATACCATGTGTCACATCCCCACAATGTTCCTTGGGATTGTGCACCTCTTGAGGGTATGTGAAACCACAACATTTCATTCTTGGCTACTTGGAAAGACCAAGATTACATTTTTTGGACTACGCCTCTTCACCTGGAGCATACCCATACTCCATTCTAAGCTACTGATGAGTCACACTCCCACTCTAGTGAATCTCTTGTATACTTAGATATTTGTTAGTTTTTTTAACACTTAGTCATTTTTAAGAATACATCTAAGAACATGAAAATAAAAGAGAATAATCAAATAAAAAAGAGAAACATAGATATAGTGCGGGCGACACAAAACATGCCTAACACTCGACTAAGTTTTTGTTATTGTAGAAAAGTTATAACATGAGCACTATCGACTCGGTTTACAACTTTGACAGAGTCAAACGAGTCACCTCACCTCACCAAGACACTCATTAATAGATCTATCACCAAAAGTATGACTCTCCTAAGTTTCCCCCCCAGGCCTTATCCCGTTTTCCTTCTTTTATGGAGTGCCCAAGTCTTTCCCTCAAATTTTTTTCATATTGTCCATCATTTGACTTGCATTGCAAGGCCTCTTTGGTGGAGTCATCCCTTGGAATGTCATACACCCGAGGAACCTCAACCACCCTCTATATGATGTCTATATCCTCATTCACACCGAGCATATTCCGTACCTTATTTGAACTGTGGTGGAAGTACGCGCACCCGAGTGAAGCTCCCAAGGCCTTACAGTTTGGACAAATCATTTTACTAAAAAATTGAAATTCAACAATCTATTTTTCGAAAGTAATATGGAAAATTAGTGTGTGGATAAATTTAGCCCCTCAAATTTTCCATGTGGACCAATCAATGACGACAAAAGTAGGACAATGTGACTTAAAGAGTACAACCAATGTTATAGATAGTTGGAGTTCACAATACTTGTAACATACAAATTTTTAATCCCATTGTAGCGATATATAATGTAAATATGATGTATGGTCGTGGGACAAGTGATGTAATATGTAAACTTTGTATATCATGAATAAAATGTATTTTCAGTTGCGGATGGACATAGACAAATACTTGGGGGATTATTTTCAACAAGAGAGAGAGGGGGTCTAGGGGTGGGGGGGGGGATTACCCATTTTCATTAAACCCACGCCATCCTTCCAAATTATGTTTACTATGAACCTTATTTTTCAGTTTGAGTGTTTCCAAGCCCCTAATCATTGAATACGTGTAAGAGGCTTAGTGTGTGATATCACCTCATAGATTTATTGATAGCATGTAGTGGGTACAACCAAGCATGGGACAAGTTTGAAATTCAAATAAATCCTTTTGGGGAAGAGTAAGTGTCTAGTAAGTATGGGAAAATAATGAAATTTTTTTGGGAAATCGGAGTAGTTTTTACATATAGATTTCGAGACAGGAAGAGAGTTCTTAGTGCTAAATATTGAAGGAAGCCATAATGGAGATGCATAATAGCTTGTTGGGACAATAATTTCATGGACATATAGGCTATAGGCTTGTGAGTAATTTTCTATTCAGTAAATTTTCTAGGGAGAAAATTATTTGCTAATGTGATAATTCTTATTGAAACTGTAGATTCCTCAAGCCCCCAATAGAGATATTTCCTATGAAACTTATGTTGGAGCCCCAAAGGAAAGTGGGATATCCTAAGAGACTGCGTGGAATACAAGGGGATCCCATTGCTTGGGTTGTGTAGGGTTAGGGGAAGAGATATGGTGGATAGGAATGGAGATATTAATTAGTTGTTGAAAGGGGACAATATCCAACCTTAGGAACCATCATCTCTTGTGGATTCATAGCCCAAACTTAGGGGTAATTTGTTGTTCAGAACTACAACATAAAGTCCATGGTTATGTGGAGCATCCATCCTCTACATAAGGTTTCGTATTTTCCAAGATAATTTTTCATATTCAATATGTTTAATTATGTCGAATGTTGAGTTAATTGTTGTGCAAATGTTCATTTTGAGTTTTATCTTATTTACGGTTAGATGTGGTGGGTAAATGTTATTTTTGAACCAATGTTTTTATGGGATTGAATGTTGCTATATATGTTTAATTATTGTTTTGCACATTTAAATTATTTTCCTCTACATTTTTAATTATTATGAGAAATAGCATGAGATTGTATGTCATTCTATGTATTTTTCTCATTTAGAATTGATATCAGAGTTATATATTTGGTCATTATTAGGAGTAGCATGATCTATCTTGGAAAGAGGGTACATTACATAGTGAACTATCAGATATTTTGGTTCAACACTTGACCCATATGGGTGAAATACCAGTACATATTTAACAAATTTGTTGTTGTAGAGCATTGGTCGATGTTGAATTTGAGAAAAATAGTGAATGTTAGAGTGAAATTCGTGAATTATGGGGTAGGTATTCATGTGAGTGGGAAAATCGATGCCTAATTGAGAGTTCCAAGGTCAATTTTTTTCCATGGGAATATAATTCCATATATCCCATGGTGGAAGAAAAATATAATAGCATATTTGGTTAAAAAATAAAATTTAAGAAAAATATGAAATTTTCAAAAATTATAATTTTTGGAGATTTTTGAAAAATTTCGTACAAATGATGATGTGGACCATACTGATGACGTGCACTAAAAATATACATGGTGGTAGTTCCATGGAGGAAGAAAGAAATGGTTTTTTAATGGAGCTTAGAAAATCAACAACCCGAATCACATTCAACTTGACGATAAATGGTCCAGATTCATCTGTCGATGGTTCCTTTCAGACTTGACAGAGTTCAGTGAAGTAGGAACAAATTATAGTTCACATAAAGTCCCCAATATTCGAAGAAGAGATTTGAAGTTTAGTGAAGTCTGGAGTATCGATGGTTGAAATTAAATTGATCCTAAAATCGACGATAAAAAACCATACGGGATTTGGACAAAAATTTCTAAGTCAAATGAGTTTGATGAAGTGAATAAAACTAGCCTTTAGAAATTTTCTCGATCACCGATGGAGTTTTTTCGTGATCATGGATGAACCTCTCTTTTGATCACCGATAGAATTTTTCCATGATTCTCAGTAAAACGTTTTATCAATCACAGATGGAATTTTTCCACAATGATTGATATACCTTTCTTCCAATAGTTGATCGAATTTTTCCATGATTTCCATTGAACCTTTTTTTCTATCACCGATGTAGTTTGTATGCAATCGTTGATAAACTTTTTTTTATATCGTGGATGAAAGTTTTTCACAATCGTCGATGCACCTTTCTTTCAATTTCCAATTCTAATTTTCTGTGATCTCCAATGAACATTTTTTGCGATTGTCGATGGAATTTTTCCACGATTTTTCATGGAAAATTTCCTCAATCACCGATTACTAATAGACCTTTCCGGGGGTCACCAAAAAGGTAGACCTTGTACCTTTTCGTCGATTGTCGATAGACCTCAAGGGTTGCTGAAAAAGGTAAACTATACAACTTATCATAGATAAATGATGAATGGTCTTATTGATAACCAAAGAGGGGGAAAACGAAAGAAGAAGAAGAAGAGAAAGGAATAGAATAGGAGAAAGCAGAGGAAAGGGAATTAGAAAATAGAAAAATTACAAAAACAAAAAAAGTCTAGAGCCAATACATTGTTTGGGCCATAATAGAATCATTTCAACTTGGATTCACATGAAATTTGAGGGGTGAATCGATAGTGGTGAGAGATACACAAGTGGAAGGGATTTTTTTTTTTTTTTTTAAATGTAACCAAAAATTTGATTGGGCCATAAAAAGAGAATATCCACTTGGATTTAGATGAAGTTTAAAGGGTGTGTCCATAGTGGTGAAGGATACAAAAGTACCAATGAGCGATACCAACGAATTCTTCTTTAATTTTCCAAAAATTGCAAATTAGTGACTTTTGAAGATCTTGGTTATGCTTAGTAACTAGGACCGAGACAAATTTGAAATTATAAATATCTAAAAAAACATGCCTAAAACATCTAGTTAGGCATCTAGATAATTTCAAAAGAGTTTGGAGTGGGGGTGCCGAAACATGGAAAAATCCATTAATCTCGAGAAGTTTTGGGGGATTTTAGAAATATTAGAATTAGGAAAAGGGACCCTAGATCGTTAAACGATAAAAAATTATTTAGCAAACATTCTGTCTACACATCAATATAGGCAATTTTGTGATGAGGCAATTTTCCCCAGTCTTGCTTTGTTCGTGAGATAACAAGTGTTTGCTAAAAGTTCAATTCTGGAGAAAGTGTAGAAGCACAAAGTCATCAATTCCAATTCAATTTTTTTTGTGTGTTCAAAATCATAAATTCTATCTGCCTCGGATACAAAAAAAAATAATGCCTGATGGATTTTCTTCTGCAAGTTGCAGAAAATGGTCTCTCAGATAAATTCCATTAGTAGAAACAGAGCGCAAATTAGTAGAAATTGAAAACATGAGAAGTGTTGTTCTTGTTTGAGCACTCTAGTGAGAAAAACAAAATAGGTTAATTTCCTTGTTAGGCGAGCAAGACAACAAAGAAATGAGTTAGTTTATTAGTGGTTCAACTAGAGGGAAAACAAGAAAGCAATTAATAATCTAAATAAACACTAAACTAAGCATGTAAATGGATGCTTGAAAGAGACACAAGGAATAGATACCAATAGGACTGATACTCGAATTGATAACACCTAGGAGAAGTATGGGAACTTATATGTCCCCTCTTCCTCCTTGGGAAGGCCCTTGAATCCCCCAAACACAAATCTCTCTTCTTCTATCAATGAAAATTGAAAATACAATGGTCAAGAATTGATTGTAAAACTTCTCAAGAGGAGAGAAGTGACACACTATTTATGAATGCTCAAGAGGCTCAAAGAGAATGATGGTTTCTCCAAAACCAAATGAGCAACATTACAATACTCAAAATTATTCTCTTTCTTTGCATACCTTTGTCATGTATTTATAGGACCAATGAAAGCTTTTTCATAACTTGTTTTTACTGTGAATGTGATCCTTTTGTAGGTACTACCCATCCCCTCAATATCCCCAAGGTTATATTTTGGGACAATTTGAGTGTCTTGTCTTAGTACACTCCAATCTAGAAGTGGTTGTGGCCCAACCAATTTCATTAATGCATTTTTCTGCATCAACATGGGTTCTTGTGGAGACAGTCGCACAAACAATGTAATTTTTGCATTCAACACTATGATTGCTCGTGCAGATTGTGCAAGTTAGCTTTGGGGAAATTGCAACAAAATTCAATAACTATTTTATATAGTTTTTCTTGTTGAGTAGGTTCTGTAAATGCTTGAGGTATGTTGATTATTGTGTTGTTCTAGTACCGTCTTCAACCATTTCCTATATTGTTGTGAGAAATTTTTCAGTGATAACATATGTCCCCTGATGTGTGAGGTTAGGAGCATACATATTGCTAAAATACATCGTTATTTCTATTTGTGATGATGTTATTGTGTAGAACCCTGAGATACTTACTATTGAGGAATTGTGAGAGCGATCCATTGGAGGGAGAGGGCACTAATACGTGGACCAAGTATTCTCTGAAAAACATAATATTTGTACAAACGAAGTGGGCATGCTCCATGTTTGTGTCATAAAACCAAAGTAGGATAAATATAACTGAAATTTGTTGATGAAGTAGATATCTACATCACCCTCGGGGGTGTGAATAATAGCATATGACAAAACCTAAATCGAAGAATAGATGACTCGAAGGCATTGATGTCTTCTCAAAATGTGTTCATAAAAATGTATTCATAGTTATAATTTAATTAAAATTTTAATATATTTCAATTTTTTTTCTAATTAAAAAAAATAACCCCAACTCATATAGAAATAGTTTATATATGATATATAAACAATATATCATAATTTATATATCATATAGAAATAGTTTATATATATATATAATATATATAAACAATATAATATAGTTTATATATCATATAGAAATAGTTTATATATAATATATAAACAATATAATATAGTTTATATAGCATATAAACTATGATATATAGTTTATATATATAATATATAAACTATAATATATAGTTTATATATATAATATATAAACTATACAGATTATAAATTTAATATATTTTAATATATTTTCTCATTAAAAAATAACCCCACCTCATAAACAAAGTCTATTTCAAAATATAATATATAGTTTATATATATATATATGATATATAAACTATACAAATTATAAATTTAATATATTTCAATATATTTTCTCATTAAAAAATAACCCCACCTCATAAACAAAGTCTATTTCAAAATAATTTGCAATTTTTTACAAATTATTATTCCATAAGTGTTAAGGAAAACATTTCTTGTTAAAAATAATATTTATTTAACTACTAATCCAACATAACTATAATTCAAACAACTTATTTATGAGCTTCCATAGATGCACGGATCCTTATAGTTATTGTTATCAATTAATGCAGCCTCCACGGAGCATTCATACCTTTATTATTTTTTTAAGTAAATTAAAAAAGTTTTATCCAAATCTTCCATTAAAAAACATAATACATAGTATAAAAAATCTTTAATATCATATTTTATTAAATAAAAAACATAATACATAGTATAACAAAACTTTAATATCATTTTTTATTAAATAATTTTTAGCAATTGTCCTTTTTATATTTTAATTAATTAATAAGATCTACGCTATTAGATACGCACTATGTAGGTTTTATAAACAAATAAAATATACAACTTAAAGATGTCCAACTTGTATCACTAGGCATTTAAAAAAACAAAACACAATTCGGTGATATAAAAATGAGATGAATCTGCAACTTGGGTTCAGGATTATTCCGGATGGTTTGTTTTTAAATAACTTTTATAGAATTAGTGGATTGACTTACATATGTGAACCGACGTTTAATATGATTTTTTTTTAAAATAAGAACAAATGATAATGATGACTTTCGTTTTTCAAAATGTGAAGGATCAGCTTTACTATTCATAAGAATCTTTTAAGGTCTGTATGCTATCGGTTATGGATATAACCTAGATGATTGATGAGCTAAGTCACTTGACATGTCCAAACCTCCCTTTGTTGTGAATCTTAAGTGTTGGACATTAAATGGTAGGACACGTGTCGGATATTCATTTAGAACTTGTTATGTTCACAGGATATGTGTGTCTTGAAAATATGACATGTGTCTTACTTAGAAAAGGATTCTGTTTTTTCATGCAAGTTGTAGTTATGAGGTGTTTCAGTGTGCAACTAAGGGTTATTTTGTCTTAATAATTCTATTTAAAGAGGTCCCCACCCCCTCCATTGATGTTTAAGAGTGGTTCCAACCTCATTGGACTTCATATGGAGAAAGTAGAATTTTAGGTCCCATTCAAAATTAACCATTTTCAAGATTTCAAGTTCTGTAACAACCCTAGTAAAAATGTACCCTTCACTCAAGTATAAACTCTTATGTTGAACTCTTCTCTTTGTCATCGTGTCAAGTGACTTAGTGGTATATCTGCACACCAACCTCTGTCTTATTTGTAGGCACTAGGTAGAGAGAATAGTGGTTAAAGGGAAAGACAAAGATGTGGGATATGTTTCCTCATGATATGGGTTTAGACAACAACAGTGTTGAGTTGGTAATGCCATCATTTATATTAGTAACTTAGTAACTTAGTAGTTACTAAGTTAGTACTAGTTGTATGATTGAATTTGTATCATCGTCATGTAACTGTTTACAGTTTAATTATTTCATTTTTGCATGTGTAATTCATAATTTAGATTTTGATATATATATTATATATATAACCTGTCTTCCTTGTCCTATTTCCGTGTCCTCTGTGTCCCTCTGACTTAGTTGATGAGCTATGGATATCGGTATTGGTAGGGAGTAGGCTAACTCAGGAGCAATTTTGTCTTTGGAGTTTTTCTTTTGAGGTAAAAAATTGAGTTTGAATCCAGTTAAATTTTAAAGGATACTCTGAGTTTTGTATGGATTAAAGTTTCATGCATTTCAAAACTTTATTTTAAGAGTTTTGTCCGATTTTAAACCAATCAAGATGCTAAGAAAATCAATCAAAATTTTGAATTAGCCAAAAATTTAAAAACACACCAAAAAAATACTGCAAAAAAACTGCAGAAAAAATAACTCCTACTCCCAAGTTAACTCACTTCTATTCGCAGTCACCAAAATGTCTGTCGACAGAACAATCTTAAATCCCATTTGAATATACAACCTGTACAGAACAATCTTAAATACTATTTGAATATACAAATTGGTAGGTTGGCGGGGAACACCAACCATTTACAACAGTGACGTTGAAATGAAATACCAGTACTCCAATTTTTTCACACTCCAATTTTTTCACAAAGATTGGTAGGCGGACCGCCTATTCGTGATGGAACTCTTGAGACAATCTAATCTTATAAGGAACGACAAAATCGGAGATCTCCAAGATGGCGAAATTCGGAGATGGCGGCTATGAATTGTATTACACTGATGAGAATAATATCCTGGAGGATCTGTCGGCCCCTCTGAACTTAGTTTGGATATGTTGTGTAAGCATTCGAAGGTAGGTCGCCGCGAGCACCTTTTCCTCTTTTTTTTTGTCTTTCCCGTGGAGCCAATTTGAAAAACTATAAGGATCTGTACAAGATATTGCTCGTTTGGAAGGGATCCAAGCTAGATTACACGAATTCTTTGTTTTATTATCCCTGTAAAGAACATTGGAAAATGATGTGGATAAGCTTGGCCGTCGTATCTCATGAGCTGTCTGGATGTTCTGTATTCCATGAGATTCTTTGTTTATTCAAATTCCCTTTTTCCAGCATCCATAAAGAGCTTTCTTCACCATGAAACAAGCAAGTAACGACTCTGTCCTGACGACTGTATTGTATTTCRGAGATTGGTTTTGAATTGGAGTGAAAGAATGAACACTTTCTGAAMTCRTTATCTGACAAGTCTTTTATSTTACATTGAGCAACAAACTCTGCAGGATTTGGGCTTTGTGAGATTAGTGAGGGAAGAATGGTTTTAGAGGCAGGCGTCGATACGCTACTTCCTCAAGCGGTGATTAGTCCTCATATGAGTGAAAGTACGACAATTATTCTTCTTGTGTTGTTCTGCGCAGTCATATCTCTCGCAGGGATGGCTTCAGTCATTCCATGGGACAACATTTGGAGGTCATTCCACGATCATATGGCCACCAGACGGGCTAACACTGGCATGAACGAGAAATCCATTAAAGCACTCCCGTGTATAATCTATGGGGAATCAATTATGCCACAGCTTGCAACAGAGTGCGCTATCTGTTTGGCCGAATTCGAGGAAGGAGAATGTGTGAGAGTGTTGCCGGGATGCAACCATGGCTTCCATATGGAATGTGTAGACAAATGGCTTCGTTCTCATTCTTCATGCCCTACTTGTAGGCATTGTCTTCTTGATCCTGGCTGTAAAAAAGTGGCAAACCACATTCAGCCCACCAAATGTGGTGACTCCCGGGAAGCGCAGATTGATCAGCCAAGACAATCTCAGGAATCTGGCGAAATCATCGACTTGGAATGTGGGGTTAAGCGATAGAAATGTCCTCCAGATAATATATATGGAGGGAAATGGAGCATTAATGAAATTGTTTGAGGACGACATTGTATCCAGAACAAAGCTGTCATCAGTTTTTAGTGTGTGCTGGAAAATTAAACTCAGATCGCACTGACAGACCCTATTATATCAGTAAACTGTGTATTATATCAGTAAACTATGAATACAAAGGAGAGCAGTGTTCCATACAGTTCCATATGAATACAAGGGAGAGCATTGTTCCATACAGTTTGAAAGCATAACAGCCCGTAGATACCAAAATTACATAGCCTATGCTCCTCAAATATCTTCGGTATTAATTTAATTAAGATTTCTAACCGGTGTAAATAAGGATCGAATATTTTTGGGTAAAGGAATGAGTACATGAAGATCATGAGCTCGTTGAAAACTTGAAAAGTGATGAATTTGTTTTCATCTATAAATATATATCATCTTATACTTTAAAGATAAGGAGATACATAGTCATATCCTTTGAAATTATTTGTAGGTTGATAGGAGTACATCTATTGGAAATGGTTATAATTAATGATGTTTTAATTATAAAAAGGTTTATTTCATTTCTTTATAATATTCTTTATCAGTACACAATTTCAAACCTAAAACATAATCTGTCATGTTTGTCTTAGCATAATAATAATAATGATATTAATGTCCACTGCTTCTAGAATATTTTTAGTGTGAGTGGTAAGTTTTACTTTCTTTTCTTATTGTTGTGGGCTTCCCTTCTTCTTTTTTTAAGAGTGTCTAGGTGTTGGGGCGGCGTGGATGCGCTGCTGGCAGGTTAATCGGTTTTTTACTGTCTTTTTAGTACTTTGTTGTCTTCTCCCTCCCTTTTTACGGTTAGTGAGTGCCTGAGGCGTTGTAGTGAGTGTCTGGGGCGTGGATATGAAGCTCATCAGTGTAGGTGTTAAAATTTATTCCCTCTTTCACGCCCTCTTTTGGGAATTCACCATCTTGATTCCAACTTGTGTCATTTCATTACCTCTATGCCCTCTTTTGGCAATTCACCATCTCGATGCCAAACTACTTGTAACAACTATGCCATGTTACATTTTTTAAAACTCCCACAACCATAAAATTATCACTGGTCAAAATCATAGGATATAACAATAAAAGGAAATAGAAGTGTAAATCAATAAATAGAAGTAGTAGCTTAAATCAAATCTGTTGTACGCTTTTCTGTAAATATTGTTGGTAGTGTTTTACATTTGAATATGCAGCAAAAAAGGACGATTTCAATGAGTTTTGGCCGAACAAAGACAATTAAATGTCCCATATTTTAATTCTTTTCTTGCTCTCCGTTTCTGCAGCCACACTTCTAGAACCCAATCCAATTATGGTGTTGGTAGTGTTTTACATTTGAATATGCAGCGATAAAGGACGATTTCAATGAGTTTTGGCCGACCAAAGAGAATTCAATGTCCCATATTTTAATTATTTTCTTGCTCTCCTTTTCTGCAACCACACTTTTAGAACCCAACCCAGTTGTTATGGAGATTGGCCAAAACGAATTATTAATAACTATCCCTATCCCAAACGAACGATCATTCTCTGGAGTTTAGGTTTTATTAATGGGATAAAATGCAAATTAGCCCTTCATATTCCTAAATACCATTATAGCTAGCCTACTATCGACGAATAGTACTATGTAATCCCATGAATTGTCTACAGATAAAAAGCCATGATGTACAGAAAATATGGGTTTTTATGTTCATGTGCATCTAATCGGAAGCGATCCTCTTGTCCACTCGCTGCAATCCTTTTTTCTATACATCAAACATCAAGAAATAAAGTTTGAGTTAAAATCGTTGAAGGAATGACATACACAGTATATAGGAAAAAACACTAATGTTTAAAGCCACCTATGAGTGCAACTATGAAAGAGAGTTAAATACAAGATTGTTATAATTATGAGATAACTATGATTAGGGAAGTACTGTGGTGGTGTAGCCACATTCATTGTCACTAATGTGATTTTTGAGCGGCACTCGGCATTTTGTTCCATTTTATGAATAGATTGGGGTAAAGCAAACGAGAGGATGTTGGCACGCTACTCATGGGAATAATATGAAGATTCTTGCGGTAGCACATCCTGACTCGACCATGTAATTGCTAGGATCATGGTTCTATTAAACTAGCATAGCCACAAATTCGTGGTTGGTGAACGCCTGAAGGACGACTTGCAAAACCTGAACTGTCGGGAAAGAGAAAGGTTCAGAGGTGGAAGGAAGGAATCAGAAGGAGTTGGCTAGAAGGAGGCAGTGTGTCTAGAACGTGGCTCGTGAAGGCCAAAGGTTTAGGTTGGCATAGAAAATGAAACCCTAATCACTCATACGTGGCAATCAGCTAGCCACCATATTAAATTTTAAATATGATTAAGTAAAAGTAAAAAAATAAACATGTAAACCGATGTATTTATAATAGTGAGGAAGTTAGTGGTTGAAATCACAACCATTGATTTATTGGGACTACTAAGAATATTCTATCAATATTTAATATTGTCCATACAAAATTGATTAAGCACTAAAAACCTATTAAATGTGCCCATGGTCAATATGTGTAACTTAATAAATAAATATTAAATAAGAAAAAGCTCATACATCCATAAATTTATCTAAATATACCCTAATTCTCAAAATTAAAATATAAACCTTAATTATTCATAAACTCTAATTAAATGTAACATAAATTCTAGTTATAAAAAATGTAACATGGAATAATTGTTATAGGTGCTTGGAATCAAGATAGTGAATCACTGGAAGAGGGTGCAGATGGAATTACACGACACAAGTTCGAATCAAGAGAGTGAATCGCCAGAAAAGGGCGCGGAGCGAATTAATTCAAACGCCTACAATGATGAGCTTGACGTCCGTCCATCGCGAGCACCCACTAATTAATTCAAACGCCTACAATGATGAGCTTGACGTCCGTCGCGAGCACCCACTAATTTTTTTTGGGGGGCAATCTCCATAACTCGGTTGGATTCTCGAAGTGCGTTTCCAAAACGAGAGAGCAAGACAAGAATTAAAATCGGGGACAAGAATTAAAATCGGGGACATTTAATTCTCTTTGTTTGACCAAAATTCATTGAAATCCTCCTTTGTTGCTACACATTTCCAATTGTAAAACACCAGCAACAATATTTACAGCAAAATGTATAACAGATTTGATTTAAATTACTCCTCCTTTCTACTATCATAACCTATCCAGCCATAATGGTTGTGTTAATAATAAATTTTTATAGACTTTAAAATAAGGAGATATGTGACTACTATCATTGATAATTGATAGTTTAGCAATTCCACCCAATGTTCTTCTTATGAGATTAAGAAAATCAAAGTTCGGGATTAAATGAATAGATGTAATTTTGGATGGTTTCCACTAATTAAAACAAGGTAGATGAGCCACATAGTGGCTAGTACCTGCGTAGGATGCTTAGATTTACTTGTTTAATAGGGAAAACGTAATTTGAAAATGCATAAAATAGACGGATTTGCTAAGAAGAGTGTTAGGCAGTTCAACCACAACTTTATTAAACTGACATTTATTTTAGCTAATCCAACTAACATTTATTACTAAACTGACATTTATATTAACTAATCTAACTAACATTTATTTTTCTGGTTTCATTCATATTCTTGGGTACGTTCCTTTTAGGATTATCAAGTAAGTCTAAGGAATGAAAAATAAGTTAAGAATAAAATAAGCTCTTGCATAAAACCCACCTAAACAATCATCAATCACGATAGCTAAATAAACATGACTTAACTTAAAAATATGGCATGCTTATGCGTTACACATGCCTCATAGAGATCCAAAGTAACTCACATCCCCTCATTAATTGTGAGGTGAATAGAAACTACACTCATATCTACATGAACATTAAACAAAACAAAATAAAACATATGAGTATTTATTTTTATATGAAAATAATAGTTTCTTCTTATTGGATTTTGAATCAAAGGAAACTTTCTAATACATATAGGCTCGAAGCTATTATAACAATATTCATTATGATTTCATCATGTCATTTATGGGAATTGAACCTAGGTGGAAAGGATAACAAGCATTCCTAACAATCATCCAAACATATAAATACACTAAAGTCATGATTAACATCTTACATGCTGGAGCAGACTTAACATCTATTTTTATTATTCCTCAAAATTGAAAACTCTAAATGTAGTAACACATGTTTTATTATTCCTCTAAATTGAACTCTAACTAGAAAATTTACATTAAGGTTATATCAGCAATGATGTTGTATGGCTATGCACGCTTCACATTGTGAAAACCATTACTTGGCTTCATTGTTTCTATCTCTTCTCGTTCTACGGGAGGATATTTATTATTGTTGTTATTTGAGTAATAAAATAGAGCATAATAATTGGATTTCGTTATAATGCATACAGTGCCAGGACTGATTTGCAAAGACAAAAAGTAAAAATGATGCCGCTAGTTTTTGGTTAGGTTTATCATAATTGTTTCAGTTTCTTTCACAATTACATATTTTATTTTTACGAAATCCATGGGCGCATGCATGCATTGGATTTATTTCAGATGTGGGAACATGAGCCTTTAACGTTTTAAAATAATAAACCTCATCTTATGTGAAGCAACCAACCCAGAAATCCAAAAGTTAACACCCTGTTCCATGGAGTTATGTATGGAGATCAGATTTGTAAGCAAACATGTTTAACAGAATGAAGCAATGGAATAATCTGGGATTTTTTGGTTGATAATTACTAACACATTTTTTTAAAAAGATTGATTATTCCATATATGTAATGAACTAAAACAAATTATAGATCCACCAGTCTCCTTAATTGATCAACTGCAAACAAATCACCCCTCTCAATAGTAGAGTGAACACTAACAATGAAATAGTAAAGTGGATATGTTAATCTGATTACTAACTTTAACTTATCAAGAGATTCTATTTCTTTTGGTGGTTGTTGTGAAGAATGATGGGGGGCTATGATTTCACAAGAAAGAGGGGTATTAATCCAACCCGCATTCGTGAAATTATTATCTTTGCTTATAACCTTCTATTTGTTGATTGAGTGTATGATAGACCAATCATTAAACTCATGTAAGAGGGTGGATCTGAGTGGTCACATCCTATAGTTATTGGAGAGAATGAGCTTAGGTACAATCATCCTTAAGAAGAGTGTGAATCAATCAAGAAAGGAAGAAGATGAATCCCTATACAGAATAGGGGACAATTTTTACATACATATTTTGGGTAAAAAAGAAGGGGAGAGGGTTGGGAAGAGGAGCAACCATGGTATACTTGAAGGAAACCATTGTTTGGCTATGTTTTTATGCTGATATAGAGGCCTTTATACTAGTAAATCAGGTAGTAAGCCTATGGTGCGACTCTTGTTGAGGAAATATTTTATAGCCTTGTGAAGGATGAAGTGAGAAAACATGAAACAACTAAGAGGTTTTAGAGTTCCCAGCTGAGTGATTCCTCTTGAATGCACTAGTGGCCCTAATAAATGAATGGTACAACCCCAGAGACTCTGAGTAGTTAAGGGGGTACATTCTTTGGGTAGTGCAAGTTGTGTCGAAAAGAGAGAGTTCGATGTTTCGAACTACTGTGGTTTGGGGTTGTGGAGAGTAGATAACTAGTGGGTCGGATCTCCTTGTGGACTCATAGTCTCAACTCATGGGTGGCTGGTTAATGAGAGAAAATGATCAGTAGTGCCTATGGCTGAGAGGTTCATCCTTTGTTTGCAGCCAATTGGTTAATGATTAACACATAAGTTTTTGTGTTGTGTTCTTATGTTAAATTTAGCGATGTAAATAATTTATATGAATGTTGTGTATTTTTTTTTGCTTGAACAATTGTATTAATGTTTAATATACATTGTTAGATGAATTTATAACTGTGGTATCATTCAAATGGTCAAATATGTGTTTGATCTACCGTTGTTAAGCTACAGGAATTTCATTAGCAGTAAATCTTAATAATTGAATGAGTTTCAGCACATAATCTTGCTCAGGTGGACGCTAGGTATGTTAGAGGTCACACTAAAGGCCCCTAAAATTTTCCTCTATTCCAAAGTATCTTACTCTTTCTCCTCAGATATCCCATGTGTTTAGGTTCAACCTAGAGTGGCTCTTTCTCCTCGGATATCCCAGGTGTTTAGGTTCAACCTAGGAGATTTATAAATGAACATTGTCAATGTAAACTTTTTGGTTGTCCAACGCTCCGTAGATGCTTCTCCTTCTAGTATGTCACAATATTGTTTTTTCTATAGTTTGAGTTTGCAACTTGCTCTCAATATCCTTTTGTATCTTTCATTACATATAGTAAACAACCTTAGTTTTCACTTGAAAAAATTCCTCTAAGTTGTAAAGATGTATATAGTCACCAAAAGAGCTTTCTATGCATTTTTCCTGCAATTATAGAATAAATTCTTTTGATAGTGTTGTAAGCAAAAGAGTTTTCCATGTTTTTTTTACTTGATGATTATAGAATACATAGTAAACAACCTTAGTTTTCACTTGAAAAAATTCCTCTAAGTTGTAAAGATGTATATAGTCACCAAAAGAGCTTTCTATGCATTTTTCCCCCAATTATAGAATAAATTCTTTTGATAGTGTTGTAAGAAAAATAGTTTTCTATGTTTTTTTCCTTGAATATTATAGAATAGATTATTTTGATAATGTTGTAGCATAGTGCGTTTGAAAAAGTATGGAATTAATGAAGCCAAATGCAACAATGCATATTAGGATAAACAAGATCAAGTTATAAGTATGCAAAGATGAAAAGAGAATCAAAATTGCTTGTTAGTGTCATGAGACTCAAGGTCAAGTAAATGGTAAATCTGAGTACTTCATACATTACCTTATTCAAAGAGAGTTAAAATTATATATTTAGTTTCAATAGTGTGTGAGTTGGATGTGACTCTTCATACATTACCTTATTCAAAAAGAGTTAAAATTATATATTTAGTTTCAATAGTGTGTTAGTTGGATGTGACTCAAGGCCAAGTAAATGGTAAATCTGAGTACTTCATATATTACCTTACTACCTTATTCAAAGAGAATTAAAATTATATATTTAATTTTAATAATGTGTGAATTGGATGTGACTCAACGTCAAGTAAATGGTAAAGCTTGAGTACTTCATAGATTACCTTATTCAAAGAGAATTAAATATTTAGTGTTAATAGTGTGTGAATTGGATGTGGTAAAAATTTTGAATTAGAATTATATATTTAATATTCCTATGGTTTGAGTTGGATGTGGTAAAGTGAGGTTGTTTGACATTTATTAAAATTTAAACGCTCTTTTAAATTTTCCACAATAAATAAATATTGAAATATGTTATGTTTAATGTTTTAGAATAATTTCCAAAAGTAAGTGAGGTGAAGTTTTATCAATTACTACTAACATGGTATATAATCAACAATTACAACTAACATGCTATATAATCAACAATAAAATATGTTATTTTAATGTTTTTTTTTTTATCAACTAATATGTTTTTTTTTTTTTTTATTGAATGTGAAGTGAAATTTAATCAGTTCAAACCAACATGCTATATAATAAAGAGTTTGATGGTTTGAAATCACCTGTATACTTTAAAATCCCCATCTCCCGTTATTTACTATATGTCATTTATTGTAAGGTGAAGGTTGTTCCTCACAAGGGTAATGTATATAGCCATGTAGTGATGGATTAATTAATGGCCAAATGAAAATAAAGATAATTCCCTGTGATGTATATAGACATGTAGCGATGGATTAATTAATGGCCAATTAGACATGTAGCGATGGATTAATTAATGGCCAAATGAAAATAAAGATAATAAACCATCCAATGCATGGTAAAGATAATAAACAATCCATTTTAAAGATAATAAACCATCCAATGCATTGTAAAGATAATAAACAATCCAATGCATTATGTTCTAACATTTTGAAATGGTTAGCCATGTCTAGGTCTCGTGACTTTGTCTTCAGCTGATGTTGAAAGCTCTACTCTAATAGTAGATTTTTAAACTTTACCCTGTTAACGAATGTTTGTCAACATGTTTTGAAAATTGCATCATTGGATACAATCACGCACGCACCTCTCATTAGGTTTATGTGAAAGTTGTATTCCATTAAGATACTTTTATGGGCCTAAACTTTGGGATATTGAAGGAATACTTCACCGTGATTTTTTGAAATAGCTTCAGTGGATGGAATTACGCACCTAATGCTGCTTCACCATGATTTTTGGAAATAGCTTCAGTGGATGGAATTACGCACCTAATGCTTCGCCCTCTAAACTATTGACTCGGTTTTATAGGTAAGTTGGATAAGTAGTATTAATTATTTAATTCATTATATAATCTTTCACTAATCCAATTAATGTAGAAAACTAGGGATTAAGGAAGAAAAATCCACCCTTTCCATTCTTCCTTGCAAAATCCTATAGTTGACATTAAACTTGCACAAGGTGGGGAGGAAAGGAAACTTCTTGTTAGTTGAGCTGCATGCTTCACCAGCGCATATCCAAACACATTATCAAAATAAAAAGAAAATTTGCAGGTTGGGGATGAAAGAGCTTAAGAGTACAGACTGCCAAAGTTGTTAAAGTTTCGTGGGTGGTCACATGGCATGATAGCATCAATGAATCTGAGCAGGGCTGAGAAGTTATATGTAAGTGTTATTTATTTTCTGAAAAACACCCTTACCAAAGGTAAGTGATAGTATGACATGTGTAGCAAGAGCCAATGCATGAGTTGTTGTGTCCTTAAACCCTTGAAATATACCCTAGGTTGCAAGTGAGATAACAATGACAGGAGTACCAATTGCATGTAATTTTAGATACGACTGAGGATGACATTTCATGAGCGATGTAGTGGCCATTTTTACCGACAGTGAATGGGAGCCTGTAATGTATGGACGAATGGAGAAGGAGATGATCTAATGGTGCTAACATCAACACTGTTAGGAGGCAACATCTAAAACCAAGCAGAAAAAGGAAGAAAATACACCCCACTTGAAGTTCGCTTTTGGAGGTGAGCCCATAGCTAATGAAGACATGGGTTGTGCACCAAATGAGGGTGGGAAACAATGTGAGGTTTTTGGAGGTGAGCCCATAGCTAATGAAGACCTGGGTTGTGCACCAAATGATGGTGGGAAACGTAAACGGGGTTGTGCACCAAATGAGGCTGGGAAACAATCTCAGGTTAGTGCAAATCCTTAGGATGTAAACTAGGGAGCATAAATAAAACTAATATGAGAAAAAGTGGAATAGAAAAAAGTGAGAAGAATAGAGTTAAGGCCAAAAGTAGGGATGGGTAAGAAATATAAAAAATGGGATGCAAAAAAACCTAATATTTGACATAAAGTAGGAATAGCACAAGAAAACATGACAATGACATACATTGTAAAGTTATAAAGACATAAAATAATAGAAAAACAAAATGATTAAATGCATCTTTTATTAGTCTTAGTGTTAAAATAATCAAGTATAAATTGAGTTAATTGTATTGATCATAAAATATATATTAGTGAGCACTTGTTATAATGGTTTGAAATTTTAACAGGTAATAACATTCCTCCTCATACACACTGAACATCTTAGCAGCGATGGATGTATGTGGGCTACCAGGTGAGGGAGACTAACAACACATCTGGTCCGGTCCAAAGGCAACTATGACAAGCCCAACTAGAGCAGAAAGCACGAGGGGTTGAGCCACTTTGCGAGAAGGCCATAGTTAGTGGGAATGGCACTATGTGTGAAGCTTCTAGCTCATACAACTCCTTTGAGGGTTGGAGATATTAGCTCGAATCTAGTGCAATCAACTTCCACTATTCAATATTTTCAGTGCTCCATTCCTGAGCATTGTATTTGATGAAGGTAAAAGGGAGCATAGATGTATCCTACAACTCCTTTGAGGCACTTCATTCCTAAGAATTATATTTGGTGAAGGTCAAAGGGAGTACCATTGTGTATATTATTTATTTTAACAACTCTAGGTAACATAGAACTCCTTTAAGGCACTTCATTCCTAAGAATTATATTTGGTGAAGGTCAAAGGGTGTATATTATTTCTTTTAACAACATTAAGTAATATATTAACATTGCAGTTAACATACAACTCCTCTAAGGCACTTCATTCCTAAGAATTATATTTGGTGAAGGTCAAAGGGAGCATCATTCTGTATATTATTACTTTTAACAACTCTAGGTAATATATCACCATTGTGACTTAGGCATCTTTCATTAAAATTTACAAATGTATCTATATTTCTATTAGTCAATTTGTATATTAAATTATTAAAAAATATATTTAGATTTAATACAAAAATAATAGATCCGAATATGAATTCAGCCGAATGGGAAAAGAAGGCCATACCTTCTTTGAGTAACCCTTGAGTTCTTTGCTCACCCCTCCAATTACCGTTTGCCAGGCGACCTCTCGACAAGACAGCTTATCGGGGATGAACAAGGGCAGCGCATGAGGGGGAACAGAAGCTCCGAAAACTTTGAAATACGAAAACTCTGCCTCCACATACCAATCCTCTATGCTACTCAGACCTGTTGCAATGTTGTCCGAGATGCGAGGTGGTGGGTATCCAAAGATGGTGATATGTAGGGGTACCATCACCCAGTTAAAAATATCATATGTGAACTTTCCTGCTTTATTCTCCCATAGTTTATCATGACACTCATGCACAGGTTTTTCTTGGACTGGATTCCAAGCCCAAATCATCAAAGGGAACGGTGTCATGGAACATACTGCGTCCATGATATATGTCGACATGAAAAATGAGGACGGTTTCCCACTTGCCTTCTGCTCCTGATACTCTGAGACCCTGTTGGCCAAACTGTCTGAGAGCATCTTTGCCCAATTAAACGAGCAACCTTCTGCAACCCGAAATATGAGAGGCACCCACGCAATATAGAAATGTGAGGTGTCTTCTCTCCCAAATAGCCGACATGTCATCATGGCAACATATTTATACTGTGGCTCCAAAGAAGCAATAGAATACACGCCCTGGTCGCTTGCTCTGAATTTGGCGGCGCGCAAAACCTAATCTTTAATCAAACTGGGCATGGTTTTGTCGTACTGGGTGCACTCTTTCTGTTTGAAATCTTCCAGGAACTCGACACCATATGTGTATTCAGACGTCAAAGGTAGCTTGTACATGGTTTGTATATGCTCGGGCCTAAAAGTCCCGACAGTAAATCGTTGGTTGTTCATGATCGTCCTGGTAGGAAAGTCTACATGGTCTAACGCCCACCGAATCATGTCATAATACAGAAGCAACCATGGCCTGGTTGCTACTCTGTGCATCCCGGATTGGACGATTATCTTGTACTTGGTGTGTATATTATCCTTTTCGATGTCATCAGAGTTATCTAAGTAATCTACCTATTCTTCTTGCAGAACATTTAACACAAATGACCAGTCAGGGATCGACTCAACACTTCAGGGTGAAGTATCGGCGACATTATCTGAGCCCTGTCCCGTGACTTCGACCTTCGCCTTTGTTGCTTTCCGCGGAGCCATGGCCGCAGTTTTCGTTTTCTCTCTCCTTCGATAGAATTGTGTATACATGCAGAGAATAGTTAACTCAGAAACGATGAGCTCTGCATGCTATGAAAAAATGTGTAATGAAACGTAGCTTCTTGCATATATTTTGAAAAAATGGTACCTTTCAGAACAAGCCTGTCAATTCGAAATTAGCAATAAACTTATGCTGTAAAAATCTGATCTTACACATAGATTTACCTTATCTTCCCATTAATGTCATAAATTTTGGCGTTTTGACAGTCAGTCGGAGTATGGAGGGCAAATAGTTACCTTGGGAAATGTGCAAGCCTCGATGCACGGGACATATCTTGCTTTATTTTAAAATATCAAAACTTAGCAACGTTAATAATTTTCTCGTTGTTCGCTGCATTGTCGATTTCCTTTTAAAATTTTGAGTCTTCAACTCGCGAGACTGCGAGGACCGGTTTTGGTTTAATTAACAGTGATCGTGATTTGGAGCATCATTAATTTCATAATCATTTTATTCGCCATATCGTGACTCGGAACTTCGAAGACAAGTTTCTAAGAGATTTGTATGCCGAGTCGCGAAACTGCGAGATGGCGATAATTAAGACTCAATTAAAGGAAAGAAAATCTTTAGATTAGGCGACTAATTAATCTTGTTATAATTACGTCGTGACTTCGTGAGTCGGGGTTTTAGACGCCGTAACTTTCGAAAAGATAGTGCCGAGTGGCGAGACGCCGAGAACAGATTTAACCATGGTTAGCTTTTTGCCTTTAATCCTTGACCAAGGTTATCACAAAATTATCTCGTGTTCTCGGCTCTCGGGGCTGTAAAAATTAAAACTTGGGTTTGACGAACACCGAGGCACAAAACCCTGACGACGTCGAATCATGAGTTAAAAGATTTTACCCTAGTTAATGCCCAGGGAGAAAATTGAAAACGACTTCGTCGCTTCGTGACTCGGAACATGTGAACTCAAAGATTAGAGTATTTGACTTGCGAGATCCCAAAATAAAACAAAGATAGTGAACTTTCTTACAAAAGTGGACTTGTTTTGAGGGTATAAAAAGCATCGCTGCTTATTCGACAAGGTTGTGGAGCTTTCAAAGTTTCGGGGGGCGAAAAAATCAAAAGGCCATCTTTAGATTTCAAGTATCAAAGATTTAAAATTGTGAAGGGTAAAAATAAAACAAGGGCAGCTCCAACTGATATAACCTGGATGATTGATGAGCTATGGATATTGGTATAGGTAGGGAGTAGGTTAAGTCATGAGTGATTTTGTCTTTGGAGTTTTTTTTGGTAAAAATATGAATTTGAATCTAGTTAAATTTTTAGGGGTAGGTTGAGTTTTGTATGGATCAAAGTTTCATGAATTTCAAAACTTTATTTTAGTGGTTTTGCCCCATTTTAAAACAATCCAGATTTAAGAAAATTGATCAAAATTTTAGACTGGCCAAAAATTTAAAAACACAACACCAAAAAACCTGCAAAAAAAAAATAACTCCGAAAAAAAAATTGCTCCCATGTTAACTCACTAACCAAAAAGTCTGTCGACAGAACAATCTTAAATCCCATTTGAATATACAACTTGTGTTAAATATAATGTAACCTCAACAGTCTGGCAGTATACTGCCAACTGTCCTGGCCAGCTGTACTTTCTATTTTTGTCTTGCTTGAGCCTATTTAGCTCAACCATCTCCCATTGCATTGTACTTCAACCTCTTCAGTTTTTATTACATTCCAATATACTGTTTTCTGTTCTATTCTTTTCTCTCTGCATTTCTTGCTTACAATTTATCATGGTATCAGAGCTTCAACAGTAAGCCTCTTCACACAGTCCGGAGAGAAACACGATCCTCACAGCACAGAGCTTCATGGATCTTGAGAGCACGCGACAAAGAATTTTCACAAGGCTTGGAGAGCTGTCGGTAATACTCTCAAAAGATCAACGTAGGAAGCTTGTGGAGGAAGCATAGTGTACAATGCTCGAAAGATCAAGGAAGAAGAGAATGCAGAAGAAGAAACAGTAAAGATTCTTGTAATCTTTTTAAGAATCATCAAAGATTTACGAAGAAGAGCTACAGGAGGCGGGAACTCTTGAAGAATTCAAAGAATTCGTTCAAATCCGCTAACGATTGTTGCAGAAGGCACAATCGCTTAAAGATTTTTGGAAATCACTCAAATCTGTCAAATATTGTAGTACAGAACGAAGAACTCGTGAAATTCTTTCAAATCTTTGAAATATTCATGAATCATTCTTCCACGGGAGCAAAGAACGCATTCTCTGTGCAAAGAACAACCATTGAGGCCGTAAGATTCGTCCTGCGAATGGATCCAAAGCAGAAAACCAGTTCAGAAGGGATGAAGAGAGAGTGGAAAAGGCAAAAGAATTTCAGTCGTTAGATCTTGCGCAGAGGACCGACAGTCGTTGGATCAGCAAGAAGGTGCACGAGGTTTAGTCCTCTGGAGCGCCAAGGAGAAATTTCGACTTGTGAAGTTGCGAAATCACGAGAGGACTTGTGAGCCGTCCATATCAAAGGACAGGTGGCAGCAGATCTGAGTGTCATTAAATCGGCATATCGGAGTTCGCTGTTTTGAAAGACCGTCGCAACACAAGTTTGAAAATCGCGAAATCGCGATTCCCGAAATAGCGATCAGATCTCAGCCGTCCATTTGACCAGACACGTGGTGGACATCGAAGAAACCGTCGGCGTTTCGGTAATCGTGGTTTCAAGTTGTCAGAGAAATTTGGAGTCCCAAGTCGCGAACTTGCGAAACGATGAGGATCGTCCATCTTGAGAGGACGCGTGTCATGCGATCGTCCATTCCGAAGATCCGGGCACTAGACATCGGGATATCAACACTTGGGAAATCGGAGTTCTCGAGGTCGTGAAATTCAGGACATTTTATGTCTTGAAATCTCGAGAGTTAACAAGGACCGTCCATCAGAGGAGGACGCGCGACAGCAATCAGAGCCATCGGGGAAAGTCCCGACAGGAAGTTGTTTATCGGCATTTTGGTCATCGAGATATCGAGAATCCTGGTGAAAAGAGGTTTGGAAATTTCAGAATCGCGAAGTCTGAAACCTCGACAAGGAGGAAGGAGCCATCGTGGGGGCCAACTGTCAGCATATCGGAGAATCGAGATTCGAGGGATCGACAATCCCGTGGGAAAATGCATTTCATCATTTGAAACCCCGAAGCCCCGATAAGAGGTAAATCCGAGGACTCGGGGAAAGTCCCGAAAGAAAAGGGCCATCGGCATATCGAGATTCGGCAAATCGTGGATCCTGGAGACGACAAGTCCGGAACAGAACAAATCACAAAATAACGAGGAGAAATGAGGACCATCCAATATAGGAGGACGCGTGGCAGAGATCAAAGGAATCGGGAAAGTCCTGAAAGGAAAGTGCCATCGGTAAATCGAAGATCGGGGAATCGAGGAGTCAAGAGAGCTCGTCACTAGAAATCGCGAAATACCGATTCGCGATATCTCGATAAGATCTACACCGTCTGATCACATGAAGATCTGGACCGTTAAATCGTCCAAAAACAAATTTCGCATTTCGGAAATTTGAAAGACAAAAAACCCGAAAAGCCCGTAGCGCTTTAACATCAAGGAGCGTGGTCACATTGCACCATGACAAAGGCCAATTCAAGGCTGATAAGCTCCCTTCGGCCATCGGCGTTTCGGCGATCGGAGGTAAATATGAAATTTCCCTCTATTTTTTTTCTGCAATTTTTTTATGGCGTCGTCTAGCAATTTAGGACCAACTCAGGGTTCGATTCTTCTCGGAAAGAATTACGAGTTTTGGTCACTTCGAATGAGTTCGTTCTTGCAAGCGCAAGAGTGTTGGGAACCAATGGATCTTGGATATGTGGAAGCAGATCCCGCAGCCCTGTCTGCCATGACAAATGCGCAGAGAATTGCTCAGGCAACACTGAGGAACAAAGAAAATAAAGCGAAATTCTGGATTCAAAATTCTGTGGATGACTCGATTTTTTCAAAAATTATAGGCGCTCTTAATTCAAAACAAGCCTGGGACATCCTTAAATCTTCCTACCAAGGAAATGACAGGGTCAAAACAGTCAAACTGCAGACCTTGATTACGCAATTCGAGACTCTAAGGATGACAGAGTCTGAAAATGTGGACCAGTTCATGACCAGAGTCATGGGCATCGTGAACCAGATCAGATTCACTGGCGAATCCATCACTGATCAACGAATTGTTGAGAAAATCCTCAGAAGTTTACCCAAGAAATTTGAAATGGTTGTAACAAAAATTCTTGAATCCAAGGATCTGTCAAGATTTTCAACAGATGAACTAATTGGTTCTCTGGTGACACATGAGACCAGACTGCATCTCACAGATGAGTCAATCTCCAATGCCTTCAAAACTCAATTCTCCTTCAGTAGAGGGAGAGGAAGAGGAAGAAGCAGTGGTCACCAAGGAAGAGGGAGCAATCAAAGTAACTCTCATTCCAGTGGAGGAAATAGACAACAATATCCAAATCACAGTTTCCAAGGTCAAAGACAACAACAACAAAATCAACATCAGAATTTTCGACCTCAAAGAGGCAGAGGGAAAAGATCAAATGAGAAATCAAGCATACAATGCTATTACTGCAAAAAGTATGGGCACTATGAATCTGAATGTAGGAAAAAGAAAGCAGATCAGATCTCAGGAAGAGCACATGCGTCAAATCACACGGGAGAAAACTCAGGAGGTATGTTTCTCTTATGCCACAAGAGTGAACAACAACCTAAAGATCTCTGGTTGTTGGACAGTGGATGCAGCAATCACATGACAGGTAACAAATAATTACTTTCATGCATTGATTCTTCAATCTCATCTGATATTATACTGGGAAATGATTATTTAGTCAAAGTTCAAGGAAAATGAACTGTTCCTATTCTTACTAAACAAAATGTAAAGAAAGACATAAACAATGTCTATCATGTACCAGATCTGAAACATAACTTGCTAAGTGTAGGACAACTCATTGAACATGGCTATAAGGTACTTTTTGAGGGAGTATCTTTCAAAATATATGACAAACACCCCAACAGAAAATTGATTTCTGAAATCCACACGACTCGAAATAGGATGTTTCCCCTTACCCTCAGAACTACAAATCTGAGTCAACCATATGCACAAAGTGCATCTACCCTGAATGAAACAATGGTTTGGCATACAAGATTTGGACATCTACCATTTCAGAGTCTAAGTCTTCTTCAGAAAAACTCCATGGTCAAAGGTCTACCTATCTTTAAA
>ML778772.1:214631-244196 GCA_009831015.1 Picea engelmannii | reverse complement strand
ACCTGTATACTTTAAAATCCCCATCTCCCGTTATTTACTATATGTCATTTATTGTAAGGTGAAGGTTGTTCCTCACAAGGGTAATGTATATAGCCATGTAGTGATGGATTAATTAATGGCCAAATGAAAATAAAGATAATTACGTGTGATGTATATAGACATGTAGCGATGGATTAATTAATGGCCAATTAGACATGTAGCGATGGATTAATTAATGGCCAAATGAAAATAAAGATAATAAACTATCCAATGCATTGTAAAGATAATAAGAAATCCATTTTAAAGATAATAAATCATCCAAATGCATTGTAAAGATAATAAATGTTCTAACATTTTGAAATGGTTAGCCATGTCTAGGTCTCGTGACTTTGTCTTCGGCTGATGTTGAAAGCTCTACTCYAATAGTAGATTTTTATGGGTTTAAACTTTACCCTGTTAACGAATGTTTGTCGACATGTTTTGAAAATTGCATCATTGGATACAATCACGCACGCACCTCTCATTAGGTTTATGTGAAAGTTGTATTCCATTAAGATACTTTTATGGGCCTAAACTTTGGGATATTGAAGGAATACTTCACCGTGATTTTTTGAAATAGCTTCAGTGGATGGAATTACGCACCTAATGCTGCTTCACCATGATTTTTGGAAATAGCTTCAGTGGATGGAATTACGCACCTAATGCTTCGCCCTCTAAACTATTGACTCGGTTTTATAGGTAAGTTGGATAAGGAGTAGTATTAATTATTTAATTCATTATATAATCTTTCACTAATCCAATGAATGTAGAAAACTAGGGCTTAAGGAAGAAAAATCCAATGAATGTAGGTTTTTGGAGGTGAGCCCATAGCTAATGAAGACCTGAGTTGTGCACCAAATGATGGTGAGAAACGTAAACGGGGTTGTGCACCAAATGAGGGTGGGAAACGATCTCAGGTTAGTGCATATCCTTAGGATGTAAACTAGGGAGCATAAATAAAACTAATATGAGAAAAAGTGGAATAGAAAAAAGTGAGAAGAATAGAGTTAAGGCCAAAAGTAGGGATGGGTAAGAAATATAAAAAATGGGATGCACAAAAACCTAATATTTGACATAAAGTAGGAAAAGCACAAGAAAACATGACAATTAGATAGATTGTAAAGTGATAAAGACATAAAATAATAGAAAAACAAAATGATCAAATGCATCTTTTATTAGTCTTAGTGTTAAAATAATAAAGTATATGTTAAAATAATCAAGTATAAATTGAGTTAAATGTATTGATCATAAAATATATATTAGTGAGCACTTGTTATAATGGTTTGAAAATTTAACAGGTAATAACATTCCTCCTCATACACATTGAACATCTTAGCAGCGATGGATGCATGTGGGCTACCAGGTGAGGGAGACAAACAACACATCCGGTTCGGTCCAATGGCAACTATGACAAGCCCAAATAGAGCGGAAAGCACGAGGGGTTGAGCCACTTTGTGAGAAGGCCATAGCTAGTGGGAAGGGAAATACGTGTGAAGCTTCTACCTCATACAACTCCTTTGAGGGTTGGAGATATTAGCTCGAATCTAGTGCAATCAACTTCCACTATTCAAGATTTTCAGTGCTCCATTTCTAAGCATTGTATTTGGTGAAGGTAAAAGGGAGCATAGATGTATCCTACAACTCCTTTGAGGCACTTCATTCCTAAGAATTATATTTGGTGAAGGTCAAAGGGAGTACCATTGTGTATATTATTTATTTTAACAACTCTAGGTAACATACAACTCCTTTAAGGCACTTCATTCCTAAGAATTATATTTGGTGAAGGTCAAAGGGTGTATATTATTTATTTTAACAACATTAAGTAATATATTAACATTGCAGTTAACATACAACTCCTCTAAGGCACTTCATTCCTAAGAATTATATTTGGTGAAGGTGAAAGGGAGCATCATTCTGTATATTATTACCTTTAACAACTCTAGGTAATATATCAACATTGTGGCTTAGGCATCTTTCATTAAAATTTACAAATGTATCTATATTTCTATTATTCAATTTGTATATTAAATTATTAAAAAATATTTTTAGATTTAATACAAAAATAATAGATCTGGATATGAATTCAGTCGAATGGGAAAAGAAGGCCATACCTTCTTTGAGTAACCCTTGAGTTCTTTGCTCACCCCTCCAATTATCGTTTTCCAGGCGACCTCTCGACAAGCGAGCTTATCGGGGATGAACAAGGGCAACGCATGAGGGGTAACAAAAGCCCCGAAAACTCTCAAATACGAAAACTCTGCCTCCACATACCAATTCGCTATGCTACTCAGACCTGTTGCAATGCTGTCCAAGATGTGAGGTGGTGGGTATCCAAAGATGGTGATATGTAGGGGTACCATCACCCAGTTAAAAATCTCATATGTGAACTTTCCTGCTTTATTCTCGCATAGTTTATCATGATACTCATGCACGGGTTTTTCTTGGACTGGATTCCAAGCCCAACTCATCAAAGGGAATGGTGTCATGGAACATACCGTGTCCATGATATATGATGACATGAAAAACGAGGACGGTTTCCCACTTGCCTTCTTCTCCAGATATGCTGAGACCCTGTTGGCCAAACTGTCTAGAGCATCTTTGCCCAATTAAACGAGCAACCTTTTGCAACCCGAAATATGAGAGGCACCCACGCGATGTAGAAATGCGAGGTGTCTTCTCTCCCAAATAGACGACATGTCATCATGGCCACATATTTATACTGTGGCTCCAAAGAAGCGATAGAATACATGCCCTGGTCGTTTGCTCTGAATTTTGCGGTGCGTGAAACCCAATCTTAATCAAACCGGGCATGGTTTTGTCGTACTGGGTGCACTCTTTCTCTTTGAAATCTTCCAGGAACTCAGCACCATATGTGTATTCAGACGTCAAAGGTAGCTTGTACATGGTTTGTATATGCTCGGGCCTAAAAGTCCCGACAATAACTCGCTGGTTGTTCATGATCGTCCTGGTAGGCAAGTCTACATGGTCTAATGCCCACTGAATCATGTCATAATACGGAAGCAACCGTGGCCTGGATGCTACTATGTGCATCCCGGATTGGACGATTATCTTGTACTTGGTGTGTAGATTATCCTTTTCGATGTCATCAGAGTCATCTGAGTAATCTACCAATTCTGCTTGCAGAACATTTGACACAAATGACCAGTTAGGGATCGAATCGACACTTCGGGGTGAACTATCAGCGACATTATCTGAGCTCTGTCCCGTGACTTCGACATTCGCCTTTGCTGCTTTCCGCGGAGCCATGGCCGCAGTTTGCGTTTTCGCTCTCATTCGATAGAACTGTGTATACATGCAGACAATACTTAACTCAGAAACGATGAGCTCCGCATACTATGAAAAAATGTGTAATGAAACGTAGCTTCTTGCATATATTTTGAAACGGTACCTTTCAGAACAAGCCTGTCAATTCGAAATTAGCAATAAACTTATGCTGTAAAAATCTGATCTTACAGATAGATTTACCTTATCTTCCCATTGATATCATAAATTTTGGCATTTTGACAGTCAATCGGAGTATGGAGAGAAAATAGTTACCTTGGGAAACATGCAAGCCTCGATGCGTGGGACATATCTTGCTTTATTTTAAAATATCAAAACTTAGCAACGTTAATAATTTTCTCGCTGTTCGTTGCATCGTGGATTTCCTTTTAACATTTTGAGTCTTCAACTCGCGAGACTGCGAGGACCGATTTTGGTTTAATTAACAGTAATCGCGATTTGGAGCATCATTAATTTCATAATCATTTTATTCGCCATATCATGACTCGGAACTTCGAAGACAAGTTTCTGAGAGATTTGTATGTCGAGTCGCGAAACTGCGAGATGGAGATAATTAAGACTCAATTAAAGGAAATAAAATCTTTATATTAGGCGACTAATTAATCTTGTTATAATTACGTCGCGACTTCGTGAGTTGGGGTTTTAGACGCCGCAACTATCGAAAAGATAGTGTCGAGTGGCAAGACGCTGAGAACAGATTTAACCATGGTTAGATTTTTGCCTTTAATCCTTGACAAGGGTTATCACAAAAGTACCTCGTGTTCTCGGCTCTCGGGGCTGTAAAAATTAAAACTTGGGTTTGACAAACGTCGAGGCGCGAAACCCTGACGACGTCGAATCATGAGTTAAAAGATTTTACCCTAGTTAATGCCTGGGGAGAAAATTGAAAACGACTTCGCCGCTTCATGACTTGGAACGTGTGAACTCAAAGATTAGAGTATTTGACTTGCGAGATCCCGAAATAAAACAAAGAGAGCGAACTTTCTTACAAAAGTGGACTTGTTTTGAGAGTAGAAAAAGCATCGCTGCTTATTCGACAAGGTTGCAGAGCTTTCAAAGTTTCGGGGGGGGAATCAAAAGGCCATCTTTAGATTTCAAGTATCAAAGATTTAAAATTGTGAAGGGTAAAAATAAAAGAAGGGCAGCTCCAACAGATATAACCTGGATGATTGATGAGCTATGGATATTGGTATAGGTAGGGAGTAGGTTAAGTCATGTGTAATTTTGTCTTTGGAGTTTTTTTTGGTAAAATTATGAATTTGAATCTAGTTAAATTTTTAGGGGTAGGTTGAGTTTTGTATGGATCAAAGTTTCATGAATTTCAAAACTTTATTTTAGTGGTTTTGCCCCATTTTAAAACAATCAAGATTTAATAAAATTGATCAAAATTTTAGACTGGCCAAAAATTTAAAAACACACCACCAAAAAACCTGCAAAAAAAAAAATAACTCCAAAAAAAAATTGCTCCCATGTTAACTCACTAACCAAAAAGTATGTCGACAGAACAATCTCAAATCAAATTTGAATATACAACCTATGTTGAATATAATGTAACCTCAACAGTATGGCAGTACACTGCCAGCTGTTCTGGCCAGCTGAACTTTCTATTTTTGTATTGCTTGAGCCTATTTAGCTCAACCATCTCCCATTGCATTGTACTTCAACCTCTTAAGTTTTTCTTACATTCCAATATACTGTTTTTTGTTCTATTCTTTTCTCTCTTCATTTCTTGCTTCACAATTTATCATGGTATCAGAGGTTCAGCAGCAAGCCTCTTCACACAGTCTGGAGAGCAACACGATCCTCACAGCACAGAGCTTCACAGATCTTGAGAGCACGTGACACAGAATTTTCACAAGGCTTGGAGAGTTGTCTGTAATACTCTTAAAAGATCAACGTAGGAAGCTTGTGGAGGAAGCAGAGTGTACAATGCTCGAAAGATCAAGGAAGAAGAGAACGCAGAAGAAGAAACAATAAAGATTCTTGTAATCTTTTCAAGAATCATCAAATATTTACGAAGAAGAGCTACAGGAGGCGGTAACTCTTGAGGAATTCAAAGAATTCGTTCAAATTCGCTAAAGATTGTTGCAGAAGGCATAATCGCTTAAATATTTTTGGAAATCACTCAAATCTATCAAAGATTGTAGCACAGAACGAAGAACTCGTGAAATTCTTTCAAATATTTGAAAGATTCATGAATCATTCTTCCACAGGAGCAAAGAACGCATTCTCTGTGAAAAGAACAACCATTGAGGCCGTAAGATTCATCCTGCGAACGGATCCAAATCGGAAAACCAGTTCAGAAGGGAAGAAGAGAGAGCGGAAAAGGAAAAAGATTTTCAGTCGTTAGATCTTGCACAGAGGACTGACAGCCGTTGGATCAGCGAGAAGGTGCACGAGGTTTAGTCCTCTCGAGTGCCAAGGAGAAATTTCGACTTGTGAAGTTGTGAAATCCCGGGAGGACTTGTGAGCCGTCCATATCAAAGGACAGGTGGCAGCAGATCCGAGTGTCATTAAATCGTCATATCAGAGTTCGCGGTTTTGAAAGACCATTGCGATTCCCAAAATAGTGATCAGATCTCAGCCGTCCATTTGACCGGACACATGGCGGACATCGAAGAAACCGTCGACATTTTGGTAATCGTGGTTTCAAGTTGTCAGAGAAATTTGGAGTCGCAAGTCGCGAACTTACGAAACGACGAGGATCGTCCATCTTGAGAGGACGTGTGTCAAGCGATCGTCCATTCTGGAGATTCGGGCACTAGACATCGGGATATCGGCGCTCAGGAAATCGGAGTTCTGGAGGTCGTGAAAGTCAGGACATTTTAAGTCTTGAAATCCCAAGAGTTAACCAGGACTGTCCATCAGAGGAGGATGCGCGACAGCAATCGGAACCATCGGGGAAAGTCCAGACAGGAAGTCGTCTATCAGCATTTTGGTCATCGGGATATCGGGAATCCCGGTGACAAGAGGTTTGGACATTTTGGAATCGCAAAGTCCGAAACCCCGACAAGGAGGAAGGAGCCATCGTCGGGGCCAGCTGTCAGCATATCGGAGAATCGGGATTCGAGGGATCGACAATCCCGTGGGAAAATGCATTTTAGCATTTGAGACCCCGAATCCCCGATAAAAGTTAAATCCGAGGACTCGAGGAAAGTCCCGAAAGAAAAGTGCCATCGACATATCGAGATTCGGCAAATAGAAGATCCTGGAGACGACAAGTCCGGAACAGAACAAATCGCTAAATAACGAGGAGAAATCAGGACCGTCCAATATAGGAGGACGCGTGGCATAGATCAAAGGAATCGGGAAAGTCCTGAAAGGAAAGCGCCATCGATAAATAAGAGATTGGGGAATCGAGTATTCAAGAGAGCTTGTCATTAGAAATCGTGAAATACCGATTTGCGATATCTCGATAAGATCTAGACCGTCTGATCACAGGAAGATCTGGACTGTTAAATCGTCCAAAAACAAATTTCGCATTTCGAAAATTTGAAAAGCAAAAGACCTGAAAAGCCCGTAGCGCTTTAACATCAAGGCGCGTGGTCACATTGCACCACGACAAAGGCCAATTCAAGGATGATAATGTCCCTTCGGCCATCGGCGTTTCGGCGATCGAAGGTAAATACGAAATTTCCCTCTATTTTTTTTCTGCAATTTTTTTATGGCGTTGTCTAGCAATTTAGGACCAACTCAGGGTTCGATTCTTCTGGGAAAGAATTACGAGTTTTGGTCTCTTTGAATGAGGTCGTTCTTGCAAGCACAGGAGTGCTGGGAACCAATGGATATTGGATATGTGGAAGAATATCCCGCAACCCTGTCTGCCATGACAAATGCGCATAGAATTGCTCAGGCAACACTGATGAACAAAGAAAATAAAGCGAAATTATGGATTCAAAATTCTGTGGATGACTCAATTTTTTCAAAAATTATAGGCGCTGGTACTTCAAAACAGGCCCGGGACATCCTTAAATCTTCCTACCAAGGAAATGACAGGGTCAAAACAGTCAAACTGCAGACCTTGATTACGCAATTCGAGACTCTAAGGATGACAGAGTCCGAAAATGTGGATTAGTTCATGACCAGAGTCATGGGCATCGTGAACCAGATCAGATTCACTGGAGAAGCCATCACTGATCAACGAATTGTTGAGAAAATCCTCAGAAGTTTACCCAAGAAATTTGAAATGGTTGTAACAACAATCCTTGAATCCAAGGATCTATCAAGATTTTCAACAGATGAACTAATTGGTTCTCTGGTGACACATGAGACCAGACTGCATCTCATAGATGAGTCAATCTCCAATGCCTTCAAAACTAAATTCTCCTTCAGCAGAGGGAGAGGCAGAGGAAGAAGCAAAGGTCACCAAGGAAGAGGGAGCAATCAAAGTAACCCTCATTCCAGTGGAGGAAATAGACAACAATATCCAAATCACAATTTCCAAGGTCAAAGACAACAACAACAAAATCAACATCAGAATTTTCAGCCTCAAAGAGGCAGAGGGAAAAGATCAAATGAGAAATCAAGCATACAATGCTATTACTGCAAAAAGTATGGGCACTATGAATCTGAATGTAGGAAGAAGAAAGCAGATCAACTCTCAAGAAGAGAACATGCGTCAAATCACATGGGAGAAAACTCAGGAGGTATGTTTCTCTTATGCCACAAGAGTGAACAACAACCTAAAGATCTATGGTTGTTGGACAGTGGATGCAGCAATCACATGACAGGTAACAAAGAATTACTTTCATGCATTGATTCTTCAATCTCATCTGATATTACACTTGGAAATGATTATTTAGTCAATGTTCAAGGAAAATGAATTGTTCCTATTCTTACTAAACAAAATGTAAAGAAAGACATAGACAATGTCTATCATGTACCAGATCTGAAACATAACTTGCTAATTGTAGGACAACTCATTGAACATGGCTATAAGGTACTTTTTGAGGGAGTATCTTGCAAAATATATGAAAAATACCCCAACAAAAAATTAATTTATGAACTCCACATGACTCCAAATAAGATGTTTCCCCTCACCCTCAGAACTGCAAATCTGAGTCAACCATATGCACAAAGTGCATCTACCCTGAATGAAACAATGGTTTGGCATACAAGATTTGGACATCTACCATTTCAGAGTCTAAGTCTTCTTCAGAAAAACTCCATGGTCAAAGGTCTACCTATCTTTAGAGAACAAATTCCCCCATGTGAGTCTTGCATACTTGGAAAACATAAGAGAACTAGGTTTCCACGGTCATCAAATCAAGCCAAACAACATCTTGAACTTGTTCACACTGACCTATGTGGACCAATGAAAACATAGTCAATAGGTGGTATCTTTTACTTTCTAACGTTTATTGATGATTTCAGCAGAAAAATAGGGATTTATTTTCTCACACACAAGTCTGAAACATTTACAAAATTCAAAGAATTCAAGGCAGAAACTGAAAAACAGAGTGGCAAATATATCAAAGCACTCAGGTCAGATGGAGGAGGAGAATACAACTCCAGATAATTTGCAAATTTCTGCAAATCTCAAGGCATCATCATGCAAGAAGCAACAAGGTATACTCCATAGCAGAATGGAGTGGCTGAAAGGAAAAATCAGACAATATTGAATATGGCAAGAACACTTCTCAAAGAGAAAAGTCTGTCAAATAGGTTTTGGGCTGAAGCAGTAGCATGCTCAGTTTATCTCTTAAATACATCACCAACCACAATTCTAAAGATGAAAGTTCCCCAAGAAGCATGGAGTGGGACAAAGCTCAATGTAGCGCACCTAATGACATTTGGATGCATAGCATACACTCACATACCTTCCGAATTAAGGAAGAAACTCAATGATAAAAGTGAGAAATGTATTTTCACTGGATATAGTGAAACATCTAAAGCTTACAGGCTTTATAATCCAATCACCAATAAATTAATTATCAGCAGAGATGTAAAATTTCTAGAAAATCAATTATTGAATGATTCAGAAAATCAACAAATGGACAGTCAAAATTCATTGTTGCCAAGTTCTGAAAATGCAGAAAATTCAGAACAGTAAGCACCTCAAACTACTCTTCCAAGATTGCAAGTACAAAGACAACCTGAAAATTCTCAGGATAACTCAACTTCCAACAGAGAATCATTCTCTGAACCACAAAATCAGAGAACTCGAAGTTTGAGAGAAATCCATCAGCAGTTGGATGACTTTGAAAAGCACAATCTTTTTGCTTTAATGTCATGTCAACCTACATCTTTTAAGGAAGCTGCTAAGGAGCCACATTGGGTTCAAGCCATGAACCAAGAAATTGACTCCATTGAGAAGAACAAGACATGGGATCTTGTTGATTTGCCAACTCACAAGAAGAGTATTGGTGTCAAGTGGGTTTACAAAACTAAACTCAATGAAAAAGGGCAGATTGAAAAACACAAGGCAAGACTTGTTGCCAAAGGCTTCTCACAACAACCAGGTACTGATTATGGTGAAACTTTTGCTCCAGTAGCAATATTAGACAGTGTAAGGACTCTATTGGCCATAGTAGCACAACACCAATAGCAAGCATACCAGATGGATGTCAAGTCAGCATTCTTGAATGGTTTCTTAGAAGAAGAAGTTTATGTCAATCAACGACCTGAATTTGAATTCCAAGAGAACCCAACCAAAGTATATCGGTTGAAGAAATCCCTGTATGGCTTAAAACAAGCTCCAAGAGCTTGGTACAGCAGAATTGACACTTATATGATCAAAAGTGGTTTCAGCAGAAGTCAAAATGAGCCAACTCTTTACACCAAAATAGATCATCACGGTAAAATTTTGATTGTATGTTTATATGTTGATGACATGATCTATACAGGAAGTCTTGAGTTAACAGATTTTAAACATGCCATGCAATCTGAGTTTGAGATGACAGATCTTGGCATAATGAAATATTTTTTAGGGATTGAGGTTCATCAATCATCCAAAGGCATTTTTGTCTGTCAGCAAAAGTATGCAACAGACATTCTCAAAAGATTTCGCATGGAAGAATGCAATCCAGTAGAAACCCCCATACCACTAGGCACAAAATTGAGCAAGAATGATGAAGGTTCTATAGTGGACTCTATTTTTTACAAAAGTTTAGTAGGCAGTTTGTTGTATCGTACAACAACTAGGCCTGACATTATTTATACAACCAACCTTGTTTCCAGATTCATGGAATTACCCAAAGATTCTGATTGGAAAATGGCGAACCCAATTTTGAGATATGTTGCAAGAACTCTCAATTTTGGCTTATGGTACACTAAATTTGATAGTAATCAACTTTCTGGTTACACAGATAGTGATTTTGCAGGCAGCCTAGATGACAGGAAAAACACATTTGGACATGTTTTTCAACTGTGCACAAACCTGATCTAATGGGCATCAAAGAAGCATCCAATTGTATCAATATCTTCCGCAGAGACAGAGTATGTAGCTGCTACCTCAGCTTCATGTCAATCTGTGTGGATGAGAAGAATATTGAAATATATGTCACATGCATAAAATGATCCAACTCCTATTTTCTGTGACAATACATCAGCAATTGCTTTATCTAAAAATCATGTGTTTCAGAAGAAAAGAAAACACATTGACACTCATTTTCATTTCATACGCGAGCTACTGAATAATGGTGATATTGCACTACAATTTTGTGGTTCTCGAGATCACCTTGCTGATATCTTTACAAAGCCACTAGGAAAGTCAGTTTTTTATTTTCATCGACAACACTTAGCAATAATCAGTGCTGATGTTTGTAACTATTGAGTTTAAGAGGGAGTGTTAAATATAATGTAACCTCAACAGTCTGATAGTACACTACCAACTGTCATGGCCAACTGTACTTCCTATTTTTGTCTTGCTTGAGCCTATTTATCTCAACCATATCCCATTGCATTGTACTTCAACCTCTTCAGTTTTTCTTACATTCCAATATACTATTTTCTATTCTATTCTTTTATGTCTGCATTTCTTGCTTCACAATTGGTCAACCTGGATAAAACAATCTAAAATACTATTTGAATATACAAATTGGTAAGTTGGTGGGGAACACCTACTATTTACAAAAGTGACGTTGAAATGAAATACCAGTACTCCAATTTTTTCACAAAGATTGGTAGGCGGACCGCCTATTCGTGATGGAACTCTTGAGACAATCTAATCTTATAAGGAATGACAAAATCGGAGATCTCCAAGATGGCGAAATTCGGAGATCGCAGCTATGAATTGTATTACACTGATGAGAATAATATCCTGGAGGATCTGTCGGCCCCTCTGAATAGTTTGGATATGTTGTGTAAGCATTCGAAGTTAGGTCGCCGCGAGCACCTTTTCCTCTTTTTTTTGTCTTTCACGTGGAGCCAATTTGAAAAACTATAAGGATCTGTACAAGATATTGCTCGTTTGGAAGGGATCCAAGCTAGATTACACGAAATCTTTGTTTTATTATCCTTGTAAAGAACATTGGAAAATGATGTGGATAAGCTTAGCCGTCGTATCTCATAAGCTGTCTGGATGTTATGTATTCCATGAGATTCTTTGTTTATTCAAATTCCCTTTTTCCAGCATCCATAAAGAGCTTTCTTCACCATGAAACAAGAAAGTAACGACTCTGTCCTGACGACTGTATTGTATTTCGGAGATTGGTTTTGAATTGGAGTGAAAGAATGAACACTTTCTGAAATCGTTATCTGACAAGTCTTTTATGTTACATTGAGCAACAAACTCTGCAGGATTTGGGCTTTGTGAGATTAGTGAGGGAAGAATGGTTTCAGAGGCAGGCGTCGATACGCTACTTCCTCAAGAGGTGATTAGTCCTCATATGAGTGAAAGTACGACAATTATTCTTCTTGTGTTGTTCTGCGTAGTCATATCTCTCGCAGGGATGGCTTCAGTCATTCCATGGGACAACATTTGGAGGTCATTCCACGATCATATGGCCACCAGACGGGCTAACACTGGCATGAATGAGAAATCCATTAAAGCACTCCTGTGTATAATCTATGGGGAATCAATTATGCCACAGCTTGCAACAGAGTGCACTATCTGTTTGGCCGAATTCGAGGAAGGAGAATGTGTGAGAGTGTTGTCGGGATGAAACCATGGCTTCCATATGGAATGTGTAGACAAATGGCTTCGTTCTCATTCTTCATGCCCTACTTGTAGGCATTGTCTTCTTGATCCTGGCTGTAAAAAAGTGGCAAACCACATTCAGCCCACCAAATGTGGTGACTCCCGGGAAGCACAGATTGATCAGCCAAGACAATCTCAGGAATCTGGGGAAATCATCGACTTGGAATGTGGGGTTAAGCAATAGAAATGTCCTCCAGATAATATATATGGAGGGAAATGGGGCATTAATGAAATTGTTTGAGGACAACATTGTATCCAGAACAAAGTTGTTATCAGTTTTTAGTGTGAGCTGGAAAATTAAACTCAGATCGCACTGACAGACCCTATTATATTAGTAAATTGTGTATTATATGAGTAAACTATGAATACAAAGGAGAGCATTGTTCCATACAGTTCCATATGAATACAAGGGAGAGCATTGTTCCATACAGTTTGAAAGCATAACAGCCCGTAGATACCAAAATTACATAGCTTATGCTCCTCAAATATCTTCACTATTAATTTAATTAAGATTTCTAACCGGTGTAAATAAGGATCGAATATTTTTGGGTAAAGGAATGAGTACATGAAGATCATGAGCTCGTTGAAAACTTGAAAAGTGATGAATTTGTTTTCATTTATAAATATAATTTTAAACCTATCATCTTATACTTTAAAGATAAGGAGATACATAGTCATATCCTTTGAAATTATTTGTAGGTTGATAGGAGTACATCTATTGGAAATAGTTATAATTAATGATGTTTTAATTATAAAAAGGTTTATTTCATTTCATTATAATATTCTTCATCAGTACAATATAATTTCAAACCTAAAACATGTAACCTGTCATGTTTGTCTTAGCATAATAATAATAATGACGTTAATGCCCACTACTTCTAGAATATTTTAGTGTGAGTGGTAAGTTTTACTCTGCTTCTAGAATATTTGAGTGTGAGTGGTAAGTTTTACTGTCTTTTCTTATTGTTGTGGGCTTCCCTTCTCCTTTTTTAAGAGTGTCTAGGTGTTGGGGCGGCGTGGATGTGTTGTTGGCAAGCTAATTGGTTTTTTACTGTCGTTTTAATACTTTGTTGGCTCCCCCTCCTTTTTTATGGTTAGTGAGTGCCTGAGGCGTGGTAGCGAGTGCCTGGGGCGTGGATATGAAGCTCATTAGTGTAGGTGTTAAAATTTATTCTCTCCTTCACGCCCTCTTTTGGGAATTCACCATCTTGATTCCAACTTGTGTCATTTAATTATGTCTATTCCCTCTTTTGGCAATTCACCATCTTAATGCCAAACTACTTGTAACAACTATGCCATGTTACATTTTTTAAAACTCGCACAACCATAAAATTATCGCTGGTCAAAAATCATAGGATATAACAATAAAAGGAAATAGTAGTGTAAGTCAATAAAATGAAGTAGTAGCTTAAATCAAATTTGTTGTACGCTTTTCTGTAAATATTGTTGGTAGTGTTTTACATTTGAATATGCAGCAAAAAAAACGATTTCAATGAGTTTTGGCCGAACAAAGACAATTAAATGTCCCATATTTTAATTCTTTACTTGTTCTCCGTTTTTGCAGCCACAATTCTAGAACCCAACCCAGTTATGGTGTTGGTAGTGTTTTACATTTGAATATGCAGAAAAAAATGGACGATTTCAATGAGTTTTGGCTGACCAAAGAGAATTCAATGTCCCATATTTTAATTATTTTCTTTCTCTCCTTTTCTGCAACCACACTTCTAGAACCCAACCCATTTGTTATGAAGATTGCCCAAAACAAATTATTAATAACTATCCCTATCCCAAACGATCATTCTCTGGAGTTTAGGTTTTATTAATGAGATAAAATGCAAATTAGCCTTCCATATTCCTAAATACCATTATAGCTAGCCTACTAACGACGAATATTACTACATAATCCCATGAATTGTCTAGAGATAAAAAGCCATGATGTACAAAAAATGTGGGTTTTTATGTTCATGTGCATCTAATCGGAAGCGATTCTCTTGTCCACTCGCTGCAATCCTTTTTTCTATACATCAAACATCAAGAAAGTAAGTTTGAGTTAAAATCGTTGAAGGAATGGCATACACGGTATATTGGAAAAAACACTAATGTTTAAAGCCATCTATGAGTGCAACTCTGAAACAGAGTTAAATACAAGATTGTTATAATTATGAGATAACTATGATTAGGGAAGTACTTTGGTGGTGTAGCCACATTCATGGTCACTAATGTGATTTATGAGCTGCTCTTAGCATTTTGTTCCATTTTAGGAATAGATTGGGGTAAAGCAAACGGGAGGATGTTGGCACGCTACTCATGGGAATATTATGAAGATTCTTGCGGTAGCACATCTCGACCATGTAATCGCTAGGATCATGGTTCTATTAAATAAATAAATATTAAATAAGAAAAAGCTCATACATCCATAAATTTATCCTCATATATCCTAATTTTCAAAATTAAAATATAAACCCTAATTATTTATAAACTCTAATTAAATGTAACATAAATTTTAGTTACACACCTATTGATAATGGGCATATTTAATAGGTTTTTAGTGTTTAATCAGTTTTATATGGACAAGATTAAATATTGATGGAATATTCTTAGTCGTCCCAATAAATTAATGGTTGAGATTTCAACCACTAACTTCCTCACTATTATAAAAGCATCAATTTACATGTTTATTTTTTTACTTTTACTTGATCATATTTAAAATTTATTATGGTGGCTAGCTAATTACCACGTCTGAGTGATTAACAACAATTAAAGTTTTTTTACAAAGTAGAACATTTCATTTTCTAAGCCACTTTAATTATCAGGGTATTTAGCCACTTTTTTTACATACTACCTCTTCCGAGCCACCTCCAAGCCGTTTCTGTTCCGGTCAATTTATGTTTCCAAAGATTTAAGGAATAACACTAGCACGTTTACTGTACCGCATCGTTTAAAAAATAACATGTTTATTGTAATAATTCACTCAAATATTACTAGCTGATACCTTAAGAACAAAAGCCTGCCATCTATATGTATACTCAGGGTTTTGTTATGATACTCACCTTACCCAAATAGGCTGGCGAGTGAATTTTACTACGAGATTTTTACTAAACTTAGAATTTTACCAGCCGATATTTTTTAGTGTTCTCCAGCAACGACTTAGAAGCTGTGCTAGTTATAAAAGTAACATGAAATAGTTGTTATGAGTGGATTGGAATCAAGATAGTTAATCGCCAGAATAGGGCGCGGAGCGAATTAATTCAAACACCTGCTTGACGTCCGTCCATCGCGAGCACCCACTATTAATTCAAACGCCTACAATGATTAGCTTGACGTCCGTCGTGAGCACCCACTAATTTTTTTTTTTGGGCAATCTCCATAACTGGGTAGGGTTCTCGAAGTGCGTTTCCAGAACGAGAGAGCGAGACAAGAATTAAAATCGGGGACAAGATTTAAAATTTGGACATTTAATTCTCTTTGTTTGACCAAAACTCATTGAAATCCTCTTTTGTTGCTACACATTTCCAATTGTAAAACACCAACAACAATATTTAGAGAAAAATGTATAACAAATTTGATTTAAATTACTCCTTCCTTCTACTATTATAACCTATCCAATCATAATGGTTGTGTTAATAATAAATTTTTATAGACTTTAAAATAAGGAGATATGTGACTACTATCATTGATAGTTTAGAAATTACACCCAATGTTGTTCTTATGAGATTAAGAAAATCAAACTTCGGGATTAAATGAATAAATGTAATTTTGGATGGTTTCCACTAGTTAAAACAAGGTAGATGAGCCGCATAGTGGCTAGTACCGGCCTAGGATGCTTAGATTTACTTGTTTAATAAGGAAAACGTAATTTGAAAATGCACAAAATAGGTGGATTTGCTAAGAAAAGTGTTAGGCATTTGGTTCAACCACAACCTTACTAAACTGACATTTATTTTAACTAGTCTAACTAACATTTATTACTAAAACTAACATTTATTTTTCTGGTTTCATTTATATTCTTGGTTACGTTCCTTTTAGGATTATCAAGTAAGTCTAAGGAATGAAAAATGAGTTAAGAATAAAGTAAGCTCTTGCATAAAACCCACCTAAACACTCATCAATCACGATAGCCAAATAAACAGGACTTAACTTAAAAATATGGCATGCTTATGCGTTACACATGCCTCATAGAGATCCAAAGTAACTCACATCCCCTCATTAATTGTGAGGTGAATAGAAACTACATTCATATCTATATGGACATTAAACAAAACAAAATAAAACATATGAGTATTTATTTTTACATAGAAATAATAGTTCCTTGTTATTTGATTTTTTTTTTTTAAATAAAAAAGTGGAACCTGTTATATTAGATAGACAAAAAAACTTTTACAGAGTATACAAAAGAGTAGGTCTGATGTCACCCAAAATGCTGTCGATTATCGGAAACTAGCATAGGTAGAGGGAAAGTAGCAGTAGCATGATAAAACATAAAAACAGAGTAGCATCTGTTTTTCCCGGAGGAAACCAGGACAAATGTCTATAGTCTAAATGCACATAAAACAGTAACATAATAAAACTAGGAACCAAGAGAGCATAAAAACCTAGGTGCCTGGTGACCTGTCATCCTCACCAGTCTGCCGCGTGGACCCAGCCAGGATGGCGAATGCCTGCGCACAGAGGGGGCATTTCCGCTTAGCTGGAGCATTGGAAAATGCATCGAGGAGCATGTCCATGCACTGGCCCATGAGGAGGGCCCGATGCTCCAGGTCAGACAAGTGGCCACGAAGGTCGAACATTAGAGCTAGGTGCTCTTCCCGGAGGAGAGCGCCATGCATACTTCCACCCACGTCCACCGCCACTCCAAAACCCGCGTCGAACACCCTCTGCTCCACATCAACCTCTGCACCCTTCATGCCTGCTTCATTCACCTGTATGTCACGGCAGCTGAAATTATCGTCATCGGGCCAGGGGATTTCTTCCACAATAGAGTCGGGAGTATCGTCTTCCTGTGTCGGAATGGGTCTGCGTTCCTCCCGATGGGTCTCCGTAGTGGCGCGGGTCTTCTCTGCAATCGACAGGTCCTCCATGAACGGGTCTTCCACCACTATACAGGGGGGAAACTCCTCCTCAGTATCATCTTCCTGCTGGGCTCCCTGCGTATTAGCCTTGACGTCTCGGCTACAACCAGCTCCTGGTTCAACAATGGTGGCGAGCCACGCTAATTTCTCTGCCCTGGCTTTCTTCCGAAGAATGGAGGTCGCCAGAGCCAAGGCGTGTTCCAATTGCTCCTTCCGTCGCCGCTGCGCCTTATGTGCCTCCCAGACCGCGCCACGGCGAGGTCTGCCTCTCTTTCGAGCCATGGTGGAGGAACAGAGCAATTGTAGGTAAAGGCAGATGAGCCAGGATGAGAGCAGTTGCAGGTGCGAAGCACGAGCAAGCCAGCTCTGTCTCGTTACACACAGAGAGAAATACAACGAAAATGCAGAATGTCGAGGCATAATGAATGCTGGACTGCACCAGAGCGTCCAAGCGATAAGCAGAGCCGAGGCAGGTGCAGTCCCGCTCTGTCTGGGCAAATAAAAAAACAAATAATCAGGAGCCGAGGTCACCTGCCCTCACTTAACCTTTGTCATCCCGAGTGCGCTGAGGTCGTAAATGATCATGCGAGGGAGAGGTCCCTCCATCCTGTGACTGTAGCTATGGCCGTCCCCCATCGTTAATGCAGACTTTTGGGTGGCGACCATCGGCATTTATGCCCAGGCTGAGTGCGAGTCCACCTGTCACCATGGAGCTACGTGTCACCCCATCCAGGGCCTTGTTATTTGATTTTGAATCAAAGGAAACTTTATAATACATATAGGCTCGAAGCCATTATAACAATACTCATTATGAGTTCATCATGTAATTTATGGGAATTGAACCTAGGTGGAAAAGATAACAATCATTCATGACAATCATCCAAACATATAAATACACTAAAGCCATAATTAACATCTCACATGCTAAAACAAACTTAACATCTATTTTTATTATTCCTCAAAATTGAACTCAGCTCTAAATGTAGTAACATATGTTTTATTAGTCCTCTAAATTGAACTCTAATTAGAAAAATTACATTAAGGTCATATCAGCAATGATGTTGTATGGCTATGCACACTTCACATTGTAAAAACCATTACTTGGCTTCATTGTTTCTATCTCTTCTCGTTCTACGGGAGGATATTTATTATTGTTGTTATTTGAGTAATAAAATAGAGGAGCATAATAATTGGATTTCGTTATAATGCATACAGTGCCAGGACTGATTTGCAAAGACAAAAAGTAAAAATGATGCCGCTAGTTTTTGGTCAGTTTTATCATAATTGTTTTAGTTTCTTTCACTATTACATATTTTATTTTTACGAAATCGATGGGCGCATGCATGTATTGGATTTATTTCAGATGTGGGAACATGAGCGTTTAACGTTTTAAAATAATAAACCTCATCTTATGTGAAGCAACCAACCCAGAAATCCAAAAGTTAACACCCTGTTTCATGGATTTATGTATGGAGATCAGATTTGTAAGCAAAGATGTTTAACAGAATGAAGCAATGGAATAATCTGGGATTTTTTGGTTGATAATTAGTAACACAGTTTTTGTAATGAACTAAAACAAATTATAGATCCACCAGTCTCCTTAATTGATAAACTGCAAACAAATCGCCCCTCTCAATAGTAGAGTGAACACTAACAATGAAATAGTAAAGCGGATATGTTAACCTGATTACTAACTTTAACTTATCAAGAGCTTCTATTTCCTTTGGTGGTTGTTGTGAAGAATGATGGGGGGCTATGATTCCATGAGAAAGAGGGGTATTAATCCAATCCGCATTAGTGGAATTATTATCTTTACTTATAACCTTCTATTTGTTGATTAAGTGTATGATAGACCAATCATTAAACTCATGTAAGAGGGTGGGTGTGAGTGGTCACATCCTATAGTTATTGGAGAGAATGAGCTTAGGTACAATCATTCATGAGAAGAGTGTGAATCAATCAAGAAAGGAAGAAGATGAATCCCTATACAGAATAGGGGACAATTTTTACATACATATTTTGGGTAAAAAATAAGGGGAGAGGGTTGGGAAGAGGACCAACCATGGTATACTTGAAGGAAACGATTGTTTGGCTATGTTTTTTTGTTGATATAGAGGCCTTTGTACTAGTAAATCAGGCAGTAAGCCTATGGTGCGACTCTTGTTGAGGAAATATTTTATAGCCTTGTGAAAGATGAAGTGAGAAAACATGAAACAACTGAGAGGTTTTAGACTTCCCAGCTGAGTGATTCCTCTCGAATGCACTAGTGGCCCTAATAAATGAATGGTACAACCCCAAAGACTTTGAGTAGTTAAGGCGGTACATTTCTTGGGTAGTGAAATTTGTGTGGAAAAGAGAGAGATTGATGTTTCAAACTACTGTGGTTTGGGGTTGTGGAGAGTAGATAACTAGTGGGTCGGATCTCCTTGTGGACTCATAGCCTCAACTCGTGGGTAGCTGGTTAATGAGAGAAAATGATCAGTAGTGCCTATGGCTGGGAGGTTCATCCTTTGTTTGCAGCCAGTTGGTTAATGATTAACACATAAGTTTTTGTGTTTTGTTCTTATGTTAAATTCAGCTATGTAAATAATTTATATGAATGTTGTTTATGTTTTGTTGCTTGAATAATTGTATTAATGTTGAATATACATTGTTAGATGCATTTATAACTGTGGTATCATTCAAATGGTCAAATATGTGTGTGATCTACCGCTATTAAGCTACACAAATTTGATTAGTAGTAAATCTTAATAATTTAATAAGTTTCAACACATAATCTTGCTCAAGTGGGCACTAGGTATGTTAGAGGTCACACTAAAGGTCCCCAAAATTTTCCTCTATTCCAAAGTATCGCACTCTTTCTCCTCGGATATCCCATGTGTTTAGGATCAACCTAGAGTGACTCTTTCTCCTCGGATATCCCAAGTGTTTAGGTTCAACCTAGGAGATTTATAAATGAACATTGTCAATGTAAACTTTTTGGTTGTCCAACGCTCCGTAGATGCTTCTCCTTCGAGTATGTCACAATATTGTTTTTTCTATAGTTGGAGTTTGCAACTTACTCTTAATATCCTTTTGTATATTTCATTATATATAGTAAACAACCTTAGTTTTCACTTGAAAAAAATTCCTCTAAGTTGTAAAGATGTATATAGTCACCAAAAAGAGCTTTCTATGTATTTTTTCCCCAATTATAAAATACATTCTTTTGATAGTGTTGCAAGCAAAAGATTTTTCTATGTTTTTTTCCTTGATTATTATATATAATATCCTTATGTATCTTTCATTATATATAGTAAACAACCTTAGTTTTCACTTGAAAAAAAATCCTCTAAGTTGTAAAGATGTATATAGTCACCAAAAGAGCTTTCTATGTATTTTTTCCCCAATTATAGAATACATTCTTTTGATAGTGTTGCAAGCAAAAGATTTTTCTATGTTTTTTTCCTTGATGATTATAGAATACATTATTTTGATAATGTTGTAGCATCGTGCATTTGAGAAAGTATGGAATTAATGAAGCCAAATGCAACAATGCATATTAGGATAAACAAGATTAAGTTATAAGTATGCAAAGATGAAAAGAGAATCAAAATTGCTTGTTAGTGTCATGAAACTCAAGGCCAAGTAGATGGCAAATTTGAGTACTTCATACATTATCTTATTCAAAGAGAATTAAAATTATATATTTAGTTTCAATAGTGTGTGAGTTGGATGTGACTCAAGGCCAAGTAGATGGTAAATCTCAGTACTTCATATATTACCTTACTACTTTATTCAAAGATAATTAAAATTATATATTTAGTTTCAATAGTGTGTGAATTGGATGTGTGAATTAGACGTGACTCAAGGTCAAGTAGATGGTAAAGCTTGAGTACTTCATAGATTACCTTATTCAAAGAGAATTAAAATTATATATTTAGTGTTAATAGTGTGTGAATTGGATGTGGTAAAAATTTTGAATTAGAATTATATATTTAGTATTTATGGTATGAGTTGGATGTGGTAAGGTGAAGTTGTTTGACATTTATTAAAATTTAAATGTTCTAAATTTTTCACAATAAATAAATATTGAAATATGTTATGTTTAATGTTTTAGAATAACTTCCAAGAATAAGTGAGGTGAAGTTTGATCAATTGCTACTAACATGGTATATAATTAATAATTACAACTAACATGCTATATAATCAACAATAAAGTATGTTATTTGAAAGTTTTAAAATTATTTTTAAATTTTAAAGAATGTTTTTATTCTTATATGTTATTCCTTCTTTTTTTTCATTGAATGTGAAGTGAAATTTAATCAGTTCAAACCAACATGCTATATAATAAAGAGTTTGATGGTTTGAAATCACCTGTATTCTTTAAAATCCCCATCTCCCGTTATTTACTATATGTCATTTATTGTAATGTGAAGGTTGTTCCTCACAGGGATAATGTATATAGCCATGTAGTGATGGATTAATTAATGGCCAAAAGAAAATAAAGATAATAAACCATCGAATGCATTGTAAGGATAATAAACAATCCAATGCATTATGTTCTAACATTTTGAAATGGTTAGCCATGTCTAGGTCTGGTGACTTTGTCTTCGGCTGATGTTGAAAGCTCTACTCCAATAGTAGATTTTTATGGGTTTAAACTTTAACCTGTTAACGAATGTTTGTCAACATGTTTTGAAAATTGCATCATTGGATACAATCCGCACGCACCTCTCATTTGGTTTATGTGAAAGTCGTATTCCATTAAGATACTTTTATGGGCCTAAACTTTGGGATATTGAAGGAATACTTCACCGTGATTTTTTGAAATAGCATTCAGTGGATGGAATTACGCACCTAATGCTACTTCACCATGATTTTTGGAAATAGCTTAGTGCATGGAATTACGCACCTAATGCTTCGTCCTCTAAACTATTGACTCGGTTTTATAGGTAAGTTGGATAAGGAGTAGTATTAATTATTTAATTCATTATATAATCTTTCATTAATCCAATGAATGTAGAAAAATAGGGATTAAGAAGAAAAATCCACCCTTTCCATTCTTCCTTGCAAAATCCTATACTTGACATCAAACTTGCACAAGGTGGGGAGGAAAGGAAACTTCTTGTTAGTTGAGCTGCATGCTTTACCAGTGCATATCCAAACACATTATCAAAATAAAAAGAAAATTTGCAGGTTGGGGATGAAAGTGCTTAGGAGTGCAGACTGTCAAAGTTGTTAAAGTTTCATGGGTGGTCATAGGGCATGATAGCATCAATGAATCTGAGCAGGGCTGAGAAGTTATATGTAAGTGTGTTATTTATTTTCTGAAAATCACCCTTACCAAAGGTAAGTGATAGTATGACATATGTAGCAAGAGCCAATGCAATGACACGAAGATACGTAACCATCCAAATGTGCATGCAAAGCTAAGAGGCTACCATTGTTGCATGAGTTGTTGTGTCCTTAAACCCTTGAAATATACCCTATGTTGCAAGTGAGATAACAATGATAGGAGTACCAACTGCATGTAATTTTAGATACGACTGAGGATGACATTTCATGAGCGATGTAATGGCCATTTTTACCGACAATGAATGGGAGCCTGTAATGTATGGACGAATGGAGAAGGATATGATCTAATGGTGCTAACATCAACACTATTAGGAGACAACATCTAAAACCAAGCAGAAAAAGGGAGAAAATACACCCCACTTGAAGTTGGCTTTTGGAGGTCAGCCCATAGCTAATGAAGACATGGGTTGTGCACCAAATGAGGGTGGGAAACGATGTGAGGTTTTTGGAGGTGAGCCCATAGCTAATGAAGACCTCGGTTGTGCACCAAATGATGGTAGCAAACGGAAACAGGGTTGTGTACCAAATGAGGGTGGGAAACGATGTTAGGTTAATGCAAATCCTTAAGATGTAAACTAGGGAGCATAAATAAAACTAATATGTGAAAAAGTGGAATAGAAAAAAGTGAGAAGAAGAGAGACAAGAGTTAAGGCCAAAAGTAGGGATGGGTAAGAAATATAAAAAATGGGATGTACAAAAACCTAATATTTGACCTAAAGTAGGAGAAGCACAAGAAAACATAACAATTACATACATTGTGTAGATACATAAACGATAAAAGTGAAAAAGACATAAAATAATAGAAAAACAAAATGATTAAATGCATCTTTTATTAGTCTTAGTGTTAAAATAATAAAGTATGTGTTAAAATAATAAAGTATAAATTGAGTTAAATGTATTGATCATAAAATATATATTAGTGAGCACTTGTTATAATGGTTTGAAAATTTAACAAGTAATAACATTCCTCCTCATACACATTGAACATCTTAGCAGCGATGGATGTATGTGGACTACCAGGTGAGGGACAAAAACAACACATCTGGTCCGGTCCAAAGGCAACCATGACAAGCCCAACTAGAGCGGAAAGCACTCGGGGTTGAGCCACTTTGCGAGAAGGCCATAGCTAGTGGGAAGGGCACTACGTGTGAAACTTCTACCTCATACAACTCCTCTGAGGGTTGGAGATATTAGCTCGAATCTAGTGCAATCAACTTCCACTATTCAAGATTTTCAGTGCTCCATTCCTAAGCATTGTATTTGGTGAAGGTAAAAGGGAGCATAGATGTATCATATAACTCCTCTGAGGCACTTCATTCCTAAGAATTATATTTGGTGAAGGTCAAAGGGAGTACCACTATGTATATTATTTATTTTAACAACTCTAGGTAACATACAACTCCTCTAAGGCACTTCATTCCTAAGAATTATATTTGGTGAAGGTCAAAGGGAACATCATTGTCATTGTGTATATTATTTCTTTTAACAACGCTAGGTAATATATTAACATTGTAGGTAACATACAACTCCTATAAGGCACTTCATTCCTAAGAATTATATTTGGTGAAGGTAAAAGGGAGCACCATTGTGTATATTATTTCTTTTAACAACTCTAGCTAATATATCAACATTGTGACTTAGGCATCTTCCATTAAAATTTACAATTGTATCTATATTTCTATTATTCAATTTGTATATTAAATTATTAAAAAATATTTTTAGATTTAATACAAAAATAATAGATCGTAATCACATTAACCAAATAGAGAATCAAAATACCACAAAATTATATACATTTATTCATGGAAGAACCGTTCACTTGCTTCTTCTAAGGGGAAACCTCCAATTGAGAATAGATATGATTAGAATAAAATTCACAATACATTCCATTGCATCACTTCGACTTATTTACAAAGTACTATCTAACTCCTAGTAATATTCTAGAGAATGAATGTTCTAGTACGTGGAGCCTTCTAGTAAGCCTTATTACATTTTTTTCTTTCACACGACTACATGGGAATTATTTACTAGATATGGCCTCCACACATTAAAATGCATAGACACATATCTATGTACATAGGGGGTTAGGGAGATTTATACCCTCAGATGCTATCACCCTTAAAAAGCAGTGTTGTCCTAGTCAAGGCTAGAGATGAGTGAATTGTTGAAGGATCTTTGTTAGTCTACATGGGGAATCCTCAGGATGTGTATCCTTCCATTGCATTAGGACCTCCTGGATAGCCCATTGGAAGAGATGGAATCTTTTTTTCAACGAAAACCTTATGCTACAGCCAAATGGAACCTTCTTCATATAATTTACAAAGGCTAGTTTGAACACGAAAATTAGATCCAACCACTTTCTTTAAGAAATATACATGGAATATTGGATGGATTTTAGAGAGGCCATGAAGTTTCTAATTTGTAAGTCAATGGCCGAAAACACTTGAGGACCTTATAGGGGTGATAAAATTTGGGGAAAGCTTCTAGTGATGGTTATCTTTGAAGGAGGTTTTCTTATAATGATGGAGATGAAGGAGCAATTGATTCCCTTCTTCAAAATCACATTCAGAGAAATGTTGATCATCCTATTCTAAGGAATGACCACATTATATTTGAGAGTTTGGAAAGTTCCAGCACAAGCTATGAGGGCTTTGTCAAACTCCTATACCTTATACACATCTAGTACGTAGGATAACACTAATGTGGGTTGTTGGCCATAGATAGCTTCAAATGGGGTCATTCAAGGGGAACAATGATAATATGTATTGTGCAACCATTCTTCTAGGGGTAACCAGTAAGCCCATTGGGATCGACATTCTAAAGTAAAGAACCTAAAATATACCTCCAAACACTTATTGGAAGCATTCATATGACCATTAGACTATGGGTGATAAGTAGTGATAATATGAAACTCAATGCCCCAAAGACTAAATAGTTCTTACTAGAAATTGTTAGTGAATGTAGGATCACTATTTGTACAATATATTATGACATACCACATGGAGTTTAAAGAAATTATCCATGAAAACATGAGAAACCATGGACTATTTAAAGGGATGTTGTAGAGCACAAAATTGAGAATATCTGTAAAGGAATTCAACCACAACCATGATGACAAAGTAATTTCCAAGTTTGGGCAACCCCAATTAATGAATTCCATAGAAATGGTATTCCATATAGCTATAGGAATAGGTAAATGTTATACATCATTTAGAATTTTCTTTGTTTCTACCTTGTGTTGTGGGAAAATGTTGCATTTGGCCACAAAAGTGTTGATTTCCTACTTCATGCCACCCCCCCCCAAAAATGAACATTTGATCTGTTCATATATTTCATGAAATATGGAATGACATGTTGTTGGAGATCCATGGATTTTAGATAACAATATTGATTTAAAGGTGGATTTTTTGCTCAAATATAAATGTTGTTATAGTGAATATCTTCATTATTCCAGGTGTATCCCTAAGATGCATGGGGTGTGATTTGAATTTGTTGGAATAGGAAGGAAATATTGGGATATGTGAATCATTCCTTTTGAACCTCATTCAACGAATCAACTACAGTGAAAGAGAGCACATAATCATATCCCAACATATTGGTGACCCATTTATGTTTCTCTAGGATGGAATCTTTTGTTCCATGAAGTATTTTAGGATATTATTATCATTTGTTATCTAGAAAAATTTCCCAAGTAGGTAGGGATGCTAGATAACCATCAATTATTTTTCATAGGTGGAATTTTCCGAGTGTCTCTCACATAGTTTTTTTTTGGTAAAGGCCAATGGTATTCCTTCTTACATGAGGATTTCTTTTATGCCTTTACCTAATGCCTCACATTCCAAAAAAACATTATTAGTTAATTTTGGTAGAGAGAGTATTCGGGTTGTATACATATCAATATTCAAATTCTGGAAGGCATTATCTATAGGTTCATTCCAAGTGAAAGAATATTTTTTAAGCAAACTAGTGAGGGGAGAAACAATATGTCCATAGTTCTTAATGAAAATTTTGTAGTAACTCGTGAGACCAAGAAAACCTTGTAAAATTTTAAGATTCTTAGTATGTGGGCAATCCTTCATTGTTTCAATTTTATTTGGGTTCACTCATACCCCATTATTAACAATATGAGCCAAAGATTCAACTTCAAATAAACCAAAGGAACACTTGAACCTCTTGAGAAATATTTGATGATTAGAAAGAAATTGTAAGATCATCGAGATGGGTGACATGGCAATACCAAGATTTTATGTAGATCAATATGTCATAAAAAATGAGAAAAAAATGATGTACAAAGGGTTGAAAGATGTGGTTCATGACATTATAGAAGGATGAAGGTGAATTGAAAATGCCAAAGGGTTGAAATATCTGGTTCATTAGAATCTAGGAGGTTGAAGGTGAATTTCATGTATAAGTCATGAAACTCCATGGTTATGGGGTGTAATATTCCTAACCATTTAGCACCTAAAACAATCTCACAACCACCCATTTTAATAGCAAACATGTTGGATTTCAAGGAATAATCATCCATTTGAAGTTTCTCATTTTCACAATGACCTCTACATTCCATGGAACCTACATCAAAAATCATGACCTCAAATTCGTTCATCACATGTATATAACAATGTCGTTATTGGGATATATACACATCGATGAAAAATGTTATGGGTAGTACCACTATCTATTAAGCTAATGACTTTACGATGTTGGGTGTAGCCAATTATTTTCAGGGTTTGGGGAGTTCAAATACAAGTCAATGAGTGTAGTGATATTTTGGGATCCACATCAAGTCAATTAGAGGGATACATATTTTCAAGAAGCATAGGTAGAGTTCCTAATATATAACTTCAATGTTTTCCTCCAAAATGTCCTCTGAAATGCCCATAATTTTTTTTTTCTCCTTACTTCTTTTCTAAAGAAAATATTTCTCATAACAACTGTAGAAAATACATTTAAGTTGGTATTTTTCCATTTCGATGTGGATTAACTTGTGGATATTTAGAGGATGAAAAGAAGGAGAGGAATTGGTGGGATGAGGTTGAAGAATAAATTATGGATTTTTTATTTTGGCATTCACCACCTCTTTGGCTTCCCTGCCTCTTTGAGATTCTTCTAACTAAGTGGTAGGGCTATCCATTAAGACTTGGGCACATATCTCTTCCTTCAAACCATTGATAAAACATTCCCTTAAGAAAGTGACTCACATGCCTTGCGTGTGGAAAGTGAGTTGCTCAAAAGCATACATGAACTCTTCAAATATACCATATTGTTTAAGCTAGGTCAAGTGGCCCAAATAATAGAGGTCTTTTATTTCAATTGTTAACTTATGTTCACTAGTTATAAAATAAATATCAACAATAATTAGGAGGTTTTTGAGTTATGGAATTAGTGGGTTTTACTGTTAATATATTACTGGATAAGTGAATAATATTACTAGATAAGTGAATAAAGGTTTAGTGTGTTGACATGCTACGAATTAATCGGTAAATATGGTTAATATAGTAAGCCGTGTTAAATATATTTTTTTGACCGATATGATAAACATTGGTCAACAATGGTAACTAATTAGATCATCATGGTCAATGATATTTAATAATTGTCAAAAGCTAATGAGTTATTGGATTACTAGGTTAGTGGTTAATGTGTTAGCTAATGGGTCAAGGATAGGTAGCTAATTTATTGGATTACTAGGTTAGTGGTTAATGTGTTAGTTAATGGTTCTAGGATAGGTGGCTAATTGTGTTAGATGACTTAGGTTGACTAATAGTTAGCATTAGTTTTCATGGGGAAATATGAGTTAGAGGGATACTAGGTTCAATGGATTTGTAATATATGATAACAGAAGATAATTTTAGGGATTCAAGAGAAGAAGTATAGGGTTTAAAGATGACCAATATTTGTTAATATGGTTAATATGGTCCATCATTGTCAATATGCACAATGACGTTCCACCATTCATAATAATGGAAAACCAAAGTCAACAATTTTCAACCATGATCATCTACTGTAAATCATGATAAATATGGGTCATATTGGCTAACACTCAATGTGTATTAATGAGTTAGTGTTTTATGGGATTTTTTTTCACAATGATAATGTGTTAGGGGGTTATTATTTGGGATAAGTGTATCTTGACTAAAAATGTGTTAATGGGTTAATGTGTTAGGAAATGATTCAGCAATTGTGTAGGTAGTGATGTGAGAATAATTATATATATTAATAGGTATATCGTCTCTTAGGTCATAGAAATTAGGGGTTAGAGTGTTTGAGGTAATTATATATTATATGGTGATTGCTTCAAATATTATATGGATGAAGAGTCATAGTGTATTAGGGGGCTATTTTGTTTCAATTCATATTGCGTGAAGGGGTTATTCCATTAGGGTTCATAGTGTATTAGGAAGTCAGTGGGTTATGGAGATAGGAGTGAAGGGATAATGAGTTTATGAGGCTATAGAATTCATGGGTTTGTGGGTCTGTAATATTCCAGATATAAAAAGTATGCAAAACAGAAATAAATAGCTAGAAATGGTAGATGAACAACAATATAACCAGAACAATACCACAATAATACCAAGATGATACCAGAATAACACCGAAAAGAGCACTTTGATTACTGAGAGAAATGGTCACTTGCCTCTTCGAGGGGTCAACCTCCAACATAGAAGAGATATATTACAATAATATCCAACACAAAAGTTT
>ML778772.1:190437-205898 GCA_009831015.1 Picea engelmannii | reverse complement strand
CGCCCGGGAAGCGCAGACTCATCAGCCCAGACAATCTCAGGAGTCTGGCGAAATCATCGACTTAGAGTGTGGGGTTAAGCGATAGAAATGTCCATCGCCAGATTAAGTATATGGAGGGAAAGGGGGCATTCATGATTTTTTTTTGAAGACGGCATTGTATCCACAGCAAAGCTGTGATCAGCTTCTTTCTGTGAGCACACCTGACAGACTATCAGAGTATGCTATGATCACAAAGGACAGTATCGTTCCGTACAATTTAAAAGCATATAATCCTGTGGGTACCAAAAATACATAGTTTCTAATAGCTGTCGATCCTTCAATTTACTTTGCTTAAGATCTCAATCCACTGTAAACTACGGTGGAATATATTTGTACAGACGGATGAATAGATGAACGCGATGAATTTGTTAATGTTTGACTATATATATATCTTAAATTTAAGTAAGACAATAGGACTCGTATTTTAACTTTGGTTAAAGATAAAAGACAGCTCGTCTGTCCAGCAGTTTTGAACTAAGAAAATTAATCATGAATTAATAATAAAGACTTATATGGCATGGTAACGCTTTTCGGCACGTTTAAGTTTAATGGGCTTTCGGGTGCTTGTAGGGCTCAAAATGCCAGCTTTCAAGAATTTTTTTTTGGGCAATTAGAGTAGACTGTGATGTTTCATTAAGTTGAGAGATGTATATTTATTGGAGAGTATTGGAGAGGGGCACAATTAATCACCTTTTAATCTAAAATTCTAATTTGATGGTTAACAATTGAAGATGTTGACATATTCTTAGTGGTTCTCTCAAATCAATGAATGAAATTTAATATTGATAACTTTCTTGCATTTATAAATGCTTATGTTTACTTGTTTACTTTTTCACATTTACTTAATATGATTAATAATTTACTGCTCTAACCAGTGATTGCCAAGTTTACTTAATTAACCAAGATTAATATATATAGAATAAATTATTCTATATAACATTCAATATAGATTAACAAGTGTCATATTACTGTACTTACTCATTTTATTTTAGAGATATATTTATAAATATGAAGCTGCCAACTCTTGAAGTCATATTGTTGCACGTAAGTGTTTTATTTTAGGGATATATTTATCGATCTGAATCAGCAGACTCTTGAATATGAAGCGGCCGACTCTTGGATTCATCAACCACTCTTGAATCTGAAGTGGTCTATGGGCGTTCATCAGCAACATAAAATTGTGTAGGATCGGAAATGGGTGCTTCCCGGTGTTCCAATGATTGTTTCAAGAGGTGAATAATGTACAGAAAGTGTGCATGCTAAGTCCATCTTCCATTTGATATAACAAAATCCGTGGGACACATGCTATTTTCAATGATGCACCTTAAATTAGACATCATGTAGTTTTTTCCAAGTCATTGCAAGCAATCGTTTGCGATGGAAAGGATTCTTTAGCATCCCATGTAGAAAGCTAGAAGTCACATGTATGGAAAGCTAGAAGTCACATGTATGGATTCTTTAGCATCTCACTCTTCATGCCGTACTTGTAGGCATTCTCTGCTTGTAAAAAAGATGCAAACCACATTCAGCCCACCAAATGTGACGCCAGGCAAGCGCAGATTCATCCGCCCAGACAATCTCAGGAATCTGGCGAAATCATCGACTTAGAATGTGGGGTTAAGCGATAGAAATGTCCTTCGCCAGCTGATGTATATGGAGGGAAATGGGGCATTAAAGAAATTGTTTGAGGATGACATTGTATCAAGAACAAAGCTGTGATCAGTTTTTACTATGAGCTGGAAAATTAAACTCAGAGCGCACTTCACAGACTCTTTTAGATCAGCAAACTATTCAAATACAAAGGAGAGCACTGTTCCATACAGTTTGATACAAGGGAGAGCATTGTTCCATACAATTTGAAAGCATAACAGCCCGTGGATATAGCTTATGCTCCTCAAATATCTTGGGTATTAATTCAATTAAGATTTCTAACCCCTGTAAACAAGGATCGAATATTTTTAGGTAGAGGAATGAGTACATGAAGATCATGAGCTTGTTGAAAACTTCATGAATTTGTTTTCATCGATAAATATAATTTTAAATATATGATCTTATACTTTAAAGATAAGTAGATACATGAGTCATATCCTCCCTATTTTAATAAACGATTTTACACTTTAAAACAAGGAGATATCCGAGTCCTATCATTGATAGTTTCGCAATTCGACACAATGCTGTTCTGATGAGATTAAGAAAAACAAAGTTCCGGATTAAATGAATCTATGTAATTTTGGATGGTTTCCACTACTTGAATGATTTCTCCCAATCTTAAATATTTTGGAGGGTGGGTGAATCATCTCATTTATATGTTTAAACTTATCTTAATCATCTTCATATGGTATATACATTTAAATTTATATATATTTAAATTTGTTTAAGTAAAAAAACTAAAATTATTTTAATAATAATTTCTATATTTTAATTAATTAAAACATATAAATATTATTAAAATTAAACTAATAATAGACAGTCCGTTTTTGAACAATGTCTTTATATTTGTCATTGTCATTTCTAGGTGAATTCAAAATCTTCTAACTTTAATTACTAAAAATAATGAAATGACCAAAAAAGTGGTAAAAGGGTTAATGATCACTAGCGGGGACAATGCATGTTAGAATGAGCTTACTGTCCTTGAATCTATAGGTTTGACAAAGCTCGAACCTCACTCCACTCATCTTGCCAGGTAGGTTCATTGGTAAAAGAACGTGTACATGTTTTTAGGAATACTTGTGTGTTCTTAAGAAAGCTTGAATGTTTCTAAGAAGAATAGGCACGCTTTCCTCTCATATAGCATTTTTAATGGGGAGGGCACAATTTGTGCCCATTTGCACTCATTATGCTTGTGGTTTTACTTTTATTGAGCAAATAAAGAGGATGACCTCTCTCAAGATCTTATAGTGTCTCATTCAAGTTAGGTATGCTTTATTTCTCTTCTTTTCCTTCCAATTTAGCAATTTTTACTTTTATTTAATTAATCTAATATATTCTGAAAGAATCTAAACTATATAAATTTGTAATCTTATAGAGAAATATCATTTATAAAATTAAGAGAGACACCTCTTACATTGCCTAAAGTTTCCCCTTTAAAAATAACTATAAAGAATTTACAAGAAATGAGATTATTTTATGGTTTTTTCTATTTCTTAAAATATCTATTGATTTGTTTTGTAATTTTCTATTTTAATTAAAAAAAACTGACCTAAATTACATGCCATGTCTTATTAACTTGTGACATATATTATAAAATGTAACCCGAAGATAATGTAAATGACCAGACCTAGGTGAGGAAAACCCCAACCCACCACAACCACCCAAATTTATGAGGGGTTGGACACATTAAAAACACTTGTAAATCAATTAAGGGGAAGGAGAGAACCAAAATATAGGGAAAGACTATTTGAGTATTGCAACAATGGATTGGATAGAAGCAAGTTGGAGACTTTGGTATATCGAAACAACAACTGATGTCTATTTTTATCGATCCTCGATATCAATGACAACAACTCGTGACCAAGAAACGTATTTGCATTCAATTGTGCGTCCACCCACAAATTAGTGAAAATTGGATGGATATGTGGTACATGGTATTTGATAAACCTCCATGGAATAAGAGGGATGTTCCTTTATTTTTTTTGTGAAAATTATGGGTTGAATTTATCTTGGGTGAACATGTCAAGTACTTCAACATAAGTGACTTCCTTGTTGTGGTTCGAGGGTCTAAACAAGACAGAGAGCATGGTAGGAATGATCCTATGTTAGGTCCTCATCCCCCCAGGAAAAGTCCTGACCCCATTTCCTAGCATCCTTCTGTTGTAGATAACTTGTGGCAGGTACAAGTCACTATATCATCATTGACTAAAATCCTTGTACAACATGGCATCTTTGTTGCACTATCTCAACAGGAGGTGCCTGCCAGTGTCATTGATAGAGGAGTTGGAGATTCACCCCATACAACAAAGTTCAATGAAGAGAGGGCACATGGACATAACAGTCGTCCATGTGAACCTCACAGATGCTCGAGTTGCAAGAAGACTATCTATGGGCCTATTGAGGCTAGTGGATAGCAAAGCTTCATTGAGGAGGTTAGTATATTAATCCTCTATATGTTCTTCATCGTTATATATTTATATAGTATTTTATGTATTTATTGATATTTTATTTTATGTTGTTTTGCAGTTGTTGCGCCCATGTAGTAGAACCTTTACACACAAGGATGCATCAATCTATGTCTCCCCATTGATACATTAGTAGAGGAAAACTTCTCAATCAGTCTACACCATACATAGGTAGTATGTGTTGCGTTTGATAAATTCACCATTGTGATTTCTTTATTTTATGGCATCCTCTAATTTTTAATGTTCTTGTGTTTCTACAGGTTGTGGGACCAAGCAATGTCAAGAAATGTCCACCTAGGTTGGACAAGTCACCTCCATCACATGTATCATGTGTAGAGTTATCATTTATATCTCAAATTTATGCACACTACTGATATTTTTGCTAGCTTTAGTACTAGTCCTCTCCCTAGGAACCTTCCCACATATTCTGAGTTACCTTCCTCTAGGTCGAGGATTAATCCATGACTTTTATAGTATCTGGGGGTTCAACGTTGTCCACCCCCATCATATTTATTATTCCATGCATCCTCGGTGGTTGCACCCATAGTCCACCCATTTGCACCATCTACTACATCGCATCCATCCACAATGGATGAACCTATATGCCACCCACCCCCACCACCATTTACATTTGTTCCATCCATCGAGGTTTCCATAGTAGAGGTTTACTTGGACCAAGTTGTACAACCGAGCACTCCACCTGTAATATCCTCAGGTAAAACCTAATTGAAATAATGAATTGTAAACATGTTTGATAGGCTGTTGAGATGAGTTATAATAAGCTAGAAGGATTATGTGTTTATTAGGCCAAATAGCCTATATGCTAAGACCATTGAGCTTCATTGTGTATATGTAAATTTACTCACATCATTAATATAATTACATCGTTGCGTGTATACCGACCACGAAGAAAGAGTTACGGGGGACTAAGCTCCACTAGGTAGGGAAAGGGATGGGGCTAAGAGTCTATGAGAATGGGCTAAGATAGAGGGATTACCTCTAAGGGAATAATATTCTATTATTATTTCCTAGAGGCTAAGATTTGGACATAACCTATGCTTTCCTAGGTTCCTATGGGAAGGGAACGAATGTTAACTGGAGCTCATGTTGCTTCAGGAAGACATGTGTCAACCTTGACACATGCAGTTTTAGGTCGGAAAGTTAGTTCATTAGGATTCCCTCGCCATGGTGGGAAGACTCCCCATGCTTACACATAAGAAGACGGAGATAGCCTTCATGCAGCCAAATTTTCCTCCATTGTTGACCTCTACAACCTCGGGGGGAAATTGGCACACCATGTTATGAAGCTAATTGTTTTTCCTATGAAGCAGGGCATGAATGCGTAGTTCCTGAGCCATACCACACCTTAGCCATTTGTTGTTTCTACACGCATATTCTCTAGACTTTTGTGGCTTGATGTCATTACCAGAGACCCTACCCGATTTTTTTGTTGTGGTTACCCTCTGGACTTAGGAGCTGGATAGAAGAAGAAGGTTGTCAGGCTTATGAGAAACTCTCTCCAGGTGAGAAGAGTGCTTTGAGGAAGTGAGCTCTCCTAGAGGAAGTCCAATAGTAGCTACAAAGCTCTGATAATTCATGATCCAAACTGTTGTTGAAGCCCTGAAAAGGGAGATGTAGTAGCCGATGGACTGTGTGACAGTGAAGGTGTACACTCCTGGGGTGGAATAGGCATGTGGGGAATGAGAGTATGTGAGTTGTGGGAGTAAGTGGATCCTTGGAGGAATTCCTTCCTATTGAAATATGTGACTTCCCTGTCGACCTTTCCTAGCTTAGGAATCCCTTTCCCAGTGGAGTTTAGTCCCATCTCGAGGGTGACCCACCGCTGAGAGTGATGAGTGGCGTGGTCTATGATTGGGAGGTTCGTGGAAGGTCTGCACACAGTTGGTGGTCTTCTATTAAAATATAAGTGTCACTTCTATGTTCATTTACATGTTGTGTAATTGTGCATGTGATATAATTGATGAGTAATGTCTAGATATATTGTATATATTGTATGTGTAGGCTTACTATTATTTCCGCATTAATATATGTATTATTAGAATATGTCTTATGTATGTGTTTATATATAGGTATATGATCATTGTCATTTCGATATTTATATGGATGTGTATGATGTTTCCACAAGTATCTTTGTGTGGCATAGCCCAATAGATTAAGGTTGTGGCTATCACAGAATGGTATCAGAGCATGAAAGTTTCTTTTGGTGGCATGGTTGGCCTGTTGGTATATGGTCGGGGATGTAGAAAAGATATTGTTGAATAGGTAGCATTTCCTAGCAGAGGTTTGATGGTCGAGGATGTCAAAATGGTATCGAAGAAAAAATTATGTTTACGGAGTTATGTTGCCCAGCCTGTTGATGGTTGGGGACGTTACAAAATGGTATTAGATCCATGGTTTCCACACTGATCTTGGATGGGCCATGTTAGTGGTTAACAAAACAAATGTTTCAGATTGAATTTTTGTCGAGAGGGACAAATTATGAACCTCAGAGCGTCCCTAGGTTCTAAGAGAACACTTGGACTGTGTTTAAAAGCTCAAGAGGTATAATAGTTAAGAAATGGAAACAAAGAAAGAAGCCACAACCACCATTGTGTTGGGCTGTGAGGTTTGAAATTGGGTCGTAGAATCTGTTCGGGAGAAGGAGGATCCTTCACAACCGTAAGATCTGGAGAAAGGTGCATGAGGATTAACCCCTAAGTACTTAGGACTTCACGACTTCAAAGAAGTTTATGTGTGATACAACTAAATGGGTTGAAGTCAGACGTTCCAAAGTCTAGAAGTGGATCTACACTATAGATTCAGGGATAAGTGCTTGACCGTTGGTTTTGGACGAAGATAGATCAGAGTCTTCAGATCAAGACAATAGCAATAAGGTAAGGCGCAATGATGAAAGACAGATCTCAACCGTCAAATATGTGCATGGATGATTGTGAGCCATAGATCTCAAAGTAGTTCATAATTTTGGCACTTCAAGAGAAATGGAGTGTGGTAGCGTGTAAAAACTCCCAAAGCCTCGAAGTGTAGAGTTAATCTAGACCGCTCATCAATAGTGACACATTTCAGAAGATTGGATCGTTCGGAAATTTGACATTCAGGAGAAACAAAGTGTGCATAGGTGGAACTCCCGAAGTTTTAAAGTCCAGAGTTAATCTGGACCGTTCATCGAAAGGAGACGCGTGTTAGAAGATCAATTGGTTCAGGAGTTCGATGTTTGGGAGAATTGAAATGTAGTAGTGTGGAATCTCCAGAAGCCTCGAAGCCCAAAGTTCTAATTCCTAAGAAAATAAGTGGCGTGGCATGATGATGTCTCTAGTGGTGACATGCACCTTTCCTAGACATTCAATGTTCCACCAACTTAATTGTTCATAGTTGTACCATGTGGACCACGTAAGATAAAGTAGTTTGGAAGTTCGGAGTTCGAGAGATTTAAGGAATCCAAGCGTAAAATCTTTCGAAGCTTGAAGTCCTGAAGTGACCTGACCTGTTGACGTTACCAGGGATGACATGGACATATGGGATCTGTGCCACGTGTCAGTTAGTTAAGAACCATTGGAAGATAGAAACACCAGTTAGAACTTGACACGTGTCACCCATCATAATGGGCCACATGTCCACTTCTAGTATTTCGCTACATGGCACTCTTCTTGAGCATGGTTAGTGGGGGCGCTGACGGTCATAGAGGACACGCGACACCAAATCCTGAAGTCCATAGACATGAAACTACGAAATAAATGGTTCAATATTTAGTGAGAGAAAGAAATCTTTGAAGTCCCGTGACGTGGTGATGTGGAAGTATTCATAGATTCGTGGTTCGGGAGTTTTGGGGTGTGCATATGTGAAAACCTCTGAAGTCCCGGAACCTAGAAGCTCTAGAGTCCTGGAACCTCGAAGTCCTAGAGCCCTGAAGCCCGAAACCCGGAAGGCTGAATTTAATCTCGACTGTTGATCGAGAAATGACACTTGGAAATAAATCCAACACTCCAGAGACTTGGCACTCTGGAAGGATTGGGGGTATGGACAGTCTGGAAATCATGGAGATGGAGCTCCATAGTAAATATTAGTCTTCAGTTGCTGAGGAGACATGGACCATAGATCCACCACACTCAACATGTTCGTTAGTTCATCGTTTGAAAGAAATGAAAGTTCCTTCATCGGAAGGAAGTAACAAATCTCAGTAGGCAAGAGCTACTACAGGCGTTATATTAGTTGTGAGATTTGATCTAGACTGTCAAATATATATTTATATACAAGGAGGAGCATGCAGAGTAGGAAGACACATACTTGTCGTTGGATCTAAGCACGAATAGTAGAGAGTCCTCAGATTCAGGTAAGTTTCATGAAGGTTAATTCCCGAAGTCCTTTGGACTTCGTAAAATTGTGGAATTTAGAGATCAAGTGCACATGAGAGTGAAATCGTCGAAGCTCCAAAGGATAGAGTACATCCTGGTCATTGGCGCCAGGAAGTACGTGTCAACAGATCATTAAAATCAGAGAAGCAACACTCTGAGAGATTTCAATTGAGGAGTTTGCAGAACTTTCGAAGGATCAAAGAATAGAAGTGAATCCTAGTCTTTGGTGCAGGAGGACACGTGACAGTTGATAGTTAACTCTGGGGGATTTGAAGTATCATACGTCAGAAATCCTTGAAGCTCAGAGTAGTGGACAAGATATTATTCGTCTGACATGTAGAATCACATGGCAGAAGTTCCTGCATTTTGGAGGAAGCCAATGCAAAAGGTTGGAGAACTTCCAAATTCATTGGTGGCCGAAGCAGATCTAGGTCATTGATCCTATAGGAACAAGTGTCACCAGATCCTTCACTCCGAAGCAAGAATGCTCCAGAGGAAAATGGATTTGAATGGAGAAAGAACTCCCAAAGGTCAGAGATCTGGAGTTCATATGCATTGTCCATTAGCTGAGGACAAGTGTCATCATTTCCTTCACTTCGAAGGATATCCACTTCAAAATAAAGTGGGGTCGCATTGGTTGAGAACTCCCGAAGGCCAAAGTGTCAGAGTTGATCGTGACTGTTGACAATTGGGGACGCGCACTCCGGAGGTTTGTGGCATTGAGGGATTTGCAAACATTGAAGCACGGAGTCCCGAAGCTATTTTTGGTCATTGATTTGGATATAGAGTGGGGACCATTGATCCCTCTCACGTCAGTGGCAAACTTTGCGAGGTCAAAGTTTGGTAAATTGGCATTATGGTGAGTTGAAAAAACCCAAAACGAGAAACTCTGAAGCGCGGAGTAAGCGCATGTTTTTTTTGGGCCTGGTCATATCTTTGGTCATATGTTATCATCACCGAAGGAAAAGGGCTAGGGCATGAAATCTTATTTTTGAAGTGTGTGAAGCTTAGAGAAGTGCGTGAAAGGTGAAGTGAGTTCGGACCTGCACCAGGGGGAGTTAGATGTCTCAAAGTACTTGGGGTATAATTGGATTGGCCCCTAACTTGGAACAGGGTCCCTTAAAGGATTCTGTGGGTTTTGAAAAGATCCTTGTTCGCTATATTGAGCACAAGGAAGGAAATAGAATACCACAAATAAGGTTTTGGGGCTCAGAAGGAGCCTGAGAGTGAATTCGACTCCATCAAATTGATTGATCCTAGGCCAGGAGGTTGCGCAGCCCGAGAGGAAGAGGGGGTTTACATAAAAAAATGTATGAAGGACCTATGAGCCTGGAAAAAAAACAAAAAGAGTTTAAATCACACATGATTGAAGTAGAAGGCATGATCAATAACCATGCATTTACTATTTGTAGTTGATTCAGGATCTAGTCATAGCTATATCGATTTGTAGGTAGTGGAAAGATTGCAATTTCCAAGAAGAAATCATGGGAAATCTTGGCTGGTATAGTTGGATACAAGAGCCAAGAGAAAATTAATTGAGCTGGAATAGTTGGATCCAGGAAATTAATTAAAGTTGAAGGTTAATATCAGCTTAGTTTGTGATTGGAAATCTGAAGGCAACCAATAGTGGTTGGCTAGAAAGTTTCTAGGTCATAACTAATCATGTCAAGTGACTACAATGAGAGAAAAAGAGGATTCAGGAATCTAGGAAGAATTGAATACTTCTGAGATCAACAAGAAATATGATACAGGGAGAAATAAGTTATTGAAATTGGGGTAGCAACAATTGAATTAGGGTTGGTTTAATAACCCTACGCAGAAAGAGAATTCTTGCATGTTTGCAAGTGTTGCTAATGATGTTGCTTCATAGGAAAGGAAACAACATAAAGTTGAAGGGTTGGTCATAAAACTGACAAAGAGAGGCATGGAAATATTCTATTTCCATCATCCATTCATGTAGCATCAAATTTATTAATGACAGTCACACAGGTATGAGTTTTTATTACTCTTATTGCAGAATTGTTGATGGGAATTTAGGTAAGAATTTCCTCATCGAGAGATATTTTATAAAATCACATGATTATACTATTTGAATGCATACCACTGGATGTGGTAAAGGCTACAGGATCGTACTATTTCAAAGTTCTTATCTTTTTGAATCCACACGCTGACGTAGTAGAATTTCATGTTGATTTGGTTATGGGGTAATAACCAAAGAAATAAAAGATAAGAACTTGTTATAGGAATGAATGTCAGTAAATCTAGTCATGTATGAGACCAGGACATGGTTGGATATGAAAAATTATGGATATTGAAATGTTATGAATCACAATGGTAAGAAAATCTTCCTACCTTTAAATAAAACTTGGACTGCAACTTTTTTGCTAACGCTAATGAACACCACATAATTATATTATTGGTGTAGTGCTTAGGTCGAAAAGGAAGACACCTAGTTAATTGGGAAGACAATAGAAATTTTGTGGAGAATGTGTCAACACATTTGATCCAGGTGGATATCGGTGGCCACCCACCTTTTCCGACTGGCTCAAAACAATTTTTTGACAATTTTGGCAATTTACTATTTTTAGCAGGTTTTAACTTCCAGGGCCATTTTGAGGGCCTAAATGAAGGTTTTTCGAGATTGAGGTTCTCAATGATAGTGAAAGGAATGATTGATCCCCCAAAATGAATTTCCTCAATGATACGTTTCCAACAAGCTATCACATGCCTAAAACGGAGATCGTATGAAAAGTTACGACCCCGGGAAGTTGATGTACTAACTTGCCCAAATGGGGCCCACATGACTTTTGGCGCTTCATCTCCTAGGGTTAGGTTTTTGGATGTCTAGGGTTTTTGAAATTCCTATTTATTATAAAAATACCTTTAGAACCTCATTGTAATCATCTTCTTGCGAATGCGAGTAGCTGTCACATCTCTTCTCAAAGATATGTTGCCACCATTCTAGCGAGTCTTTCACTCTGTATTTTTACAGTCTCTCTACATTTATTTCATTAATAGAAATCGTGTATTACTGTATATCTGTGTTTATGGTTGCATCTCTAATACATTTCTGTTATATTATTGAAGATCTATGATATCTTTGTGCATTTCTTTATTATATCTTCGATCTCATTTCGTGCCGAAAATAATCTGGATCAACATTGGCCAGAATTCCAACTTATGGATGGTGACATAGATGACTGGGATAAAGAGCATTATGTAATTCAATGCAAGGTGCGTTGAATAAGTATGCATTGATAATTGCAATCATGCATAGTAAGTGATAGAATTGTATACTACATGCAATTGTTGAATGTGTTTTGTAAGTACATGCATATATATTATTTCATGGAAATAATTGTTGCTAAGAACTAAAATGTTGTTAACTCATGAAGTTGAGAACATTTTATAAGTTGTTAGATATTGCAACAAGAAAGTTGCAAGTCTAGTAGTCACATGAATATTGACTACCGAAATTTTATTGTTCAAAAAAAAAAGTAATGAACTTACATATATTAATTATGAACATGCATATGCTTAGAATGATGAGTCATTCTATTTTTTTAAATTGTTTGGTAATTATGATTGAATTGCTAGTTGCAGGAAATTATAAGATCACTGCATATGGTTTTGTGCATATTACAATTGAATTATGATGTATAGGAAATATTGACAATTGTTGGTTGTATGCAAGAGGAAGCATTGCAGGAAAAATGGTATGCAGTTTGATTCCTGTGGAAAACCACCAGGAAGGCTGCACTCTTGATATGGCAATAAACAAAAAGAATTATGAAATAGATTCTCATGTTTTGGTGAAAAGTTGAATTCATTTTTTTTTAACTAAGTTTGAGTTCCTAAATGAATTCTTTTATGTTCTCTAATGATAACTGCATGTGGGTGATGCAGATGAGATGATATTGATTAAAGTTGGAATGTTGACTACAAAGAGTAGCTCAGGGAAGATCTTGATTCGAGAAAACAGATCTTACCCTGTGGATCCCCGATGGATATGGGTGTGTGTAAAATTCTCCTTGGGTTGCCTTGGAGAAGGATCAATCCCAGGAGGGAGAAGTGTGGGGATAAGTTCCCTATTTTGAGGCTTGGAGGGTACCTGGAGACCTCTAAGGGAAATTGGAACTCCTGGAGCAACGATGCCCTGAGACTTCTTGTTCGGCCTGTGCTGGAGCACTGGAAGGAAGGTGCATACTACCTTGGGTTGTACAGGCATGTGGGGAATGATAGATTGTTGGTTGGACTACTATTGAGGTTTGGTACCTTGGCCTAGACCATGTTGATATGGATTGCAAATTGTGGCTATATTGGGAAGCCATTTCCCTGATGGAGTCATATCCTTGCTCAGGGGTAGAAGGTCTTGTGAATCAAAAGATAAGTATCAATTCTCGATTCATTGTATGTTGTGTATATTTTATACAGGTCATAATGTTATTAGAATTACCGGTATATATATTATATATGTGTTCTAATGTTATTTCCAAATGAATAGGTGTATGAGCAGAGTGTTTATGTCTGTGGAGATATAGCCCCTCTTAAGAGTTTATCAACAGTGAGATCTAAGGTTGGGTGGAATGTCATGGATCTACATCCAGTCAGTGATTTCAAGGAGGTTTAATTGAAGCATGTAATAAGGAACAATGAGCTAAATGATTTCTTGAAGCAAGTCTACGGAATAGAGAAATTGAATTTCAGCTGCAGTATGAACACCATAATTGGTGCTTGAAAGTAGAGCACCAGGTGGATAACACGCTTCCAATAGCTAAAGCTTGGAGCTTTTTGAAGAATTTTTGAATTGTATATGTATAAACAAGTTGCACTGAGGTCAATGAAAAAATAAGGGGAGTTGATTATAATATCCACAGGTAGAACCCCAGTCATAATAATGAATTGTAAACATGTTTTATAGGCTGGTGAGCCAATTTATAATAAGATAGAAGGATTATGTGATTATTAGGCCGGAGAACCTAGATTCTAAGGCCATTAAGCTTGATTTTGCATATGTAAATACTCACATTATTAATATAATTTCATTGTTGCATGTAGACCGACCATGAAGAAATAGTTATGGGGGACTAAGCTCCACTAGGTAGGGAAAGAGAAGGTACTAAATAATTAGGAAAAGGCGATAAGCTAGAGGGCTTACCTCTAAGGGAATAATATTATATTATTATTTCCTAGAGGCTAAGGTTTGGAAATAACCTATGTTGTCCTAGGTTCATATGGGAAGGGAATGGATGTTAAGTGGAGCTCTTGCTGCTTCATGAAGACATGTGACAACCTGAGCGCATGTAGTTTTAGGAGGGAAAGTCAGTTCGTTGGGATTCCCTTTCCATGGTGGGAAGACTCCCCACGCTTGCACACAAGAAGACAGAGAGAGCCTTGATGCAACCAAAGTTTCCTCCATTTTTTACCTTTGCAACATTGGGGGGAAACCGACAAACCATGTTATGAAGCTAACTATTTTTGCTTGTAAAGCAGGGAACGACTGCGTAGTGCCTGAGACAGATTGCACCTTAGCCATTTCTTGTTTTTACTCACGTATTCTATGGACCTATGTGGCTTGATGTCATTACCAAATCCCATACCCGATTTTCTTCCTATGGTTACCCTCTGGACTTAGGAGCTGGATAGAAGAAGAAAATTATCAGGCCTATGAGAAACTATCTCCAGGTGAGACGAGTGTGTTGAGGAAGTAATCTCTCCTTGAGGATGTCCAGTAGAAACTACAGAGCTTTGAGAATTCCTGATCTGACATATTTTTGAAGAACTGAAAATGGAGGTGTAGCAACCGATGGACTGTGTGACAGTGAAGGTGTACACTCCTCGGGTGGAACAAGCATGTGGCTAATCAGATTCTGTGAGTTGTGGGCCTAAGTGGCTCCTTGGAGGAATTACTTCCTATTGAACTGTGTGACTTCCCTGTCGACCTTGCCTAACATAGTAATCCCTTGCCCAGTGGAGTTTAGTCCTAGCTCAGGGGTGACCTAATGCTGAGAGTGATGAGAAGCATGGTCTATGGCTGGGAGGTTTGTGGAAGGTCTGCACGTAGTTGGTGGTATTCTATTAAAAGATAAGTGTCACTTCTATGTTCATTTACATGCTGTGTAATTTTAATTGTGATATAACTGATGAGCAATGTCTGGATATATTTTATTTGATGTATGTGTAGTCTTACTATTATTTCAACATTAATATGTGTATTATTAGAATATGTTGTGTGTATGTGTTTATATATAGGTATGTGATAATTGTCATTTCTATGTTTATATGTATGTGTATGATGTTTCTGCAAGTGTCTTTGTGTGGTATAGCCTAGTAGATTAAGGTTGTGGTTGTCACAGAATGGTACCATAGCATGAACGTTTCTTTTGGTGGCATGGTTGGCCTGTTAGTCTATGGTTGGGGATGTAGCAAACATACAGTTGAATAGGTAGCGTTTCCCAACAAAGGGTTGATGTTCGAGGACATCACAAAATGGTATCAATGCGAAAAGTATATTTACAGAGTGATGTTTCCCGGCCTGTTGGTGGTTGGGGACATTACACCACCTGTTAACGACTCTCCTTCGAGGCCCGAGATATTCACAATGAGGAAATGTGTTGATGATATTTTTTTTTGTATCATGAATGCAATTGATTTTATGCATGTGTGTTTAAGTTTCATGATTTTTAACTTTTAACTAACGTGGGGTGGAATCACTAAGAGATTAGGGTCACAGAGGAAGGTAACACCCTAATGATTGTTTTTATCATTTGTGATGAGTTGTCTTAAGTTGAAATACAAAGTTTTATTTTGTAAGTCTTTTAGTTCATTGCGGAAAAAAATTATAACAATGTTTTTTATTTGTGCAATCTCTAGAGCAATGAACCATGCTTAGGACCAAAATCACTAGAGGTGTTTCTTCTTGGAAGAGAAGAACAAT
>ML778772.1:128424-143743 GCA_009831015.1 Picea engelmannii | reverse complement strand
AATTATAACAAAGGCCTTTGATTTGTCGTTCATCCATTTCAGCCCTGGTCAATTTCTTGATCTTTAGTGGAGTAGAAGGAGGAGTGAGAGTGACTGGTTTAGTGCAAGGAATAAAGGAGAGTTTGCGGTTTTGAGAAGAGACAATGTGATTCCTTAACTCTTTTAGTAGCGACCACCCAACTCTGAGGCCGAGCCATGAGGACATGAACATGAATCTCATCCTTGAGGCCACTGATAAAACATTCTTGGAAAAAAGCATCAGAAATGCCCTTTGTACGAAAAGGCAGTCGCACAAAAGAAGTTATAAAGTCTTACACTGTGACAAATTGTTTCAACTTGTCAAACAACCTAAATGGTTGGTGTATGTGTAAAAGAATTCATAAAGCTCGGCCACAAAGTGTGTCCAAGCCACATACCCTTGGCGGGGTTTTTTTCTCCATTGCCACCATTGACAATGTTCTTGATCTAGATGGAGAACACCATACCCCAGTTTGGCCAACTGATTCGTAATGCCACACAAAGAGAAATAATGTTCCAATTGAGTTACCCATCAAGTGGGATTTGATCCATCAAATTTGGTCACATCCACACGCGGAAGGTGAAGGTCACGTTGAAAGTGATGGGGATGAAAATTTTGGGAATGAGAGGAAGTTTCACCTTCGGTATGCAAAGTTTGGTAACATAAGGGAATATCTGCAGGGATATGCAACTTGGCGCAAATCGTCGTAGGGAAGGATTCAAGATGGGTAGTAATGTCTTTTTTGAGCACTTATTTTAGTTCGGCGATTGAGGTGGCGATGGAGTAATGCATATTTTGATTGATGCTGGCAATATTGGTACTACGTTGTCGCACTTCTTATTGGGTTTCTGTGAAATTAGTGTGCAAGGTAGTGAAGCAAGCTTCCAAGTCTTGGCTACAGGTATGGGCCATGATGACGAGGGATCACAAAAGGCGCAGGTGGGACCATGAAAAAAATGGGTTATGGGTGAAGTGTATCACAACGATCAGGGCGATGACTTGAATGTAATGGGGTAAAGCCCAAATAAGGGTGTTGGAAGGGGGTCGGGTCCATAATATTTTTTTTTTGCTGAAAAATGATAGGTATGACTATGATAAGGGAGAAGAGATAAATCCAATGGAATAGGTCTCAAATAATGGTGCCAATAGGATCCAAAATATTTTTTATTATTATTCTTGCGGAGTTATACTCCAATCTGAAGAATATTATAGTGATGAAATTCCCAAATTCTTAACATGAAGAAATGTGTAGTAATTTTGCAACTCAGTTGCAAGAGACACAGTTGCACCACAATAGATCTTGTATGTTCTTTTTTTTTTTTCCGTCCCAACAGTTAGGTATTCAAGGGTTCTACAGACAAGGGTTTTCCCTGTGCTATATCTCTTTGATATACGTGTGGGGTCCAACAGTACTACTCGTACAAATATCTCAGGGAACCAACTAAGGAGGCTAGACCATGCCCTTAGTTGTACGATACGACTACCCAGGTACTAGAGAGTATCTTCATGAGTGTTTTTCTCGGTGGAACTATAATAGTCAGGTGGACGATCGGTTTATCTATGGAGGGCTTCAAGAGATCTAGGTCGATCTTTATATAGGTGTTGTCTCATGCGCTACCACTCAAAGGAGTACCAACAGGGGTTAGAAGGGTGTCCAACAGATTTGCTCTTAAGTACCACTTGTGTTTTCGTCATGTATGAATCCCCAACTGTGGGTTTATGCGTGTGATGACAAATATATGTAGCTTAAAGATTTCATAATATGTCTCTACCCTGAAAAAAAAATTAACCCACAATTTTCTGTCGAGGAAGGTGCTCTGATACCACTTGTAATATTCTAGATATAAAAAGTATGTAGAACATAAATAAATAGCCATAAATGGAATATGAACAACAATATAACAAGAACAATACCACAATAATACCAAAATGATACCAGAATATCACCAGAAAAAGAACTTTGATTACTGAGAGCAATGTTCACTTGCCTCTTCAAGGGGGAAATCTCCAACAAAGCAGAGCTCTATTACAATAATATCCAAGACAAAAGTTCCCATACCCTCCACTCCTATTTATACTAAATATGTCTATCAAAAGAACCATCTAGAGAAAGATCCTTCTAGAAGCAGAAGCTTCTATTAGGTTTTCTTACATTGGATTGATTCTTCCTTATTGTTAGGCCTTATTAATATTGACCTTTATTACATGGAAATATATTATTCTACCTATGTGAGGGGTTAGGTCCCTAACAGGGCCAACCATGACTAGCCATGATCCTTATGGTCAATGATGGATATTGGGTTATTAGGGTTAGTGGATAATGAGTTTTGTAGTTAAGGGATTAGAGGTTAGTGGGTCGACATCGTCAAATATGTTCAATGTGGTCGATATAGTCAATATGGGTAATTTTTATCAATATGGTCAATAGTGGTTAACCATAATCAAGGGTGAATGACTAGTGGTGAGAGTTGAATTTTGATGACTTATGTTGAATGACAATGAAAATTAGTTAAAACATGTCAATATGGATGCGTGGAAATATAATAGGTTAGTACATTAGGAGATTAACCATTAGTATTTCAACGTCGTCATGATGGTCATCCATGATCAATAGTTGTTAAGGGTTGTAGCACATTTAAGGGATAGTGTTTTCTAGGTCAAAGTGTGTTAAGAGGTGATTGTTTGAAAGTTCATAAGGGTTAAGAGGTAATGTTTGATAGGGTATTTATGTCTTAAGGGATTTTGTATTCAATGGTAAGAATATATAAAGATATGATTACATTAAGGGTCATAAAGGTTACCTAGTATATAGTGTGTCTAGGGTTAGAGTTCTTAGGGGTGATTAGATAAAGGAAGATAGGGGTTACAACAATTAGTTTGTATATGATCATAATGTTTATAATACGTCATTCCTTTACCACCCAATCAAGAACATGAACAATTTACTCCTACTACTTTTTATTATTGTTTATGTATAATAATTTTTGTTACTCTTATTATCTCATATATTTATTTTGTATCTAGATCAAACTTCATGTCTTTAAAAATGGCGCTACTTTTTTAGTAATGTAGATATATTTTGAGATATCATTTAGATGTATGTAATATAGTAATAAACATTTCAATATATATTTTAAATACATTTCATTATACCCTATAACAATGAAAATTGTTATATGATGAATTGCAAATGGAAATTGCTCGAAAGATTATAATACCACATATAAGGCTTTTCTCTTTATAAATAGTTAACCAGAGTTAAGAATATATATATCTAGAAGTACATTGGTTTCATCGATACATGAGTGAACTACATTTTTCCTTATTTTACATTCATTTCATTGATACATGAGTGAATTACATTTTTCCTTATTATCCTTAAAAGCATGTGATTATAAGTTTCGGCTCATAATTGGCCACGTATTCAAAACATGGCACATATAGTTTACGTGTTTTTTATAAGGTGGTTGGATTTTATTTAAAGAGTAGTAAGTGTGTTATACAAATTCATTAAGAGATGAATATCAAATTATTTAAAAATTTACTAAATTTTACTATTTTATTATTACAAAGAGACTTTGACATATAAGGTTGTTTAATTATGAGAATATGAATATAGAAATCAAATCTCTTGAGTGTAAATATTTCTTTAAATTTTATATTTTAAAAATATGTATATCTTACACTTTCTAGATTTGAACTTGTGGTCGATCTCTTATGAAGAAACACATGTTATTAACCATTAAACCTACTAAAACAATATATTAATAAGAAGAAATTAATATTATATTATTTTTATTTTATATTAATTTTTATTTTAACCTATACAACACTTTGATTATAAAAAACGCCTACTTGATTCAAAATGTGATGATTTGGTTAGACGAGGCTTAATACGTTATGGATCAATGCAACTCGGTGGCCTCATTATATTCACTATGTGAACAACTAAACGTCCTCATTTTTCTTTTGTTTGAAAAAAAAGACTTTAATATTCATTGAATAGTTAATGAGTTTTATGCCATTTGATTTCGATCTCGATTTATGGATATTTGCAAAGAGTCAGTTTAACAATTTTAAATCCTTTTGAACATATAATTTGGATAAAATGTATCAACATGATGGAACTCTTTGATGGGCTCTGGATATTGGCAAAGAATCGACTTACCAATTTTAAATCCTTTGAGCACGTACACTTTTTCACGTTTTGGGCTATGGATATTTGCAAAGAGTCAACTTACCAATTTTAAATCCTTTGAGTGCGTACAATATTTCACCTTTTTCTCCAAATGCTGAGATGAAATGTATCCAAATTTTATAAGCCAGAAGAAAATGGTAGGATCTCCAAGATCGCGAGATATCAGATAGGGCGAGCATTATTTGTATTATACATGACGAGGATCATATCCGCATAGCAGGGGTGGTGTCAAAGATGAGCTAGGTTACTGCCGGCTCCTCTGCTACCGACTTGCAAATTTGGGTATCTATATATTTTATATTCACTTTACTCTGTTGAAAGATACGCTCGCCCACCGTTTTTTTCTTTTTGCAGTTTTTCACACGGAATTCGGAAAACCATAAGGAACATAAGGAACTCGGTATACATGAATTTGCTGTCCTGGAACGGGTCCAGCGGACATTACATAATTATTTGTTTATTATCCCAATGGGAAACATTAGGAAAATAATATCGATAAGGTTGGCTGGCGTATCTGATCGGATTAGATGAGGTGTGCTGTGATGTTCTGTATTCCAGAAAATTCTTTGTTTATTCAAGTTTGCTTTTTCACTTTTTAACCCCGCAGCCTAGATCCAGCATCCTTAAAGAGCTTCCCTCACTCACGAACAGGCAAGCATCGACTCTGTCCTCACCACTGTGTTGTATTTCTGAGATTGATTTTCAGTTGGAGTGAAAGAATGAGCCCTCTCTGAAATCGTTATGTGACAATTTTTTTATGTTACATTCAGCAACAAACTCGGGGCTTTTTAAGATTAGTGAGGGAAGAATGGTTTTAGAGGCCACCACCGATACGCTACCTCCTCAAGCGGTGATTAGTACTCATATGAGTGAAAGTACGATTGTTATTCTTCTTGCTTTGCTCTGCACAGTCATATCTCTCGCAGGGCTGGCTTCAATCATTCCATGGGACAACATTTGGAGGTCATGCCACGATCATGCCTTGAAAATGTGGAGGCATTACTTCTTGGGAAGAAAATTTGTACTTATGACGGATCAATGTGGATTGCGATATCTGTTTGATCAACCAAAGCTCAATGTTAGACAAGGTAGGTGGATGGCCCTCCTTAGCGAGTTTGATTTCGAAATCAAACACATTAAAGGAAAGGAAAATAGGGTGGCCAATGCCCTTAGAAGAAGTATGAAAACAATTCACCTGGCTGTGGTGAGCACCTGCGAGACAGATGTCAAAGAAAGAGTTAGAAATGCACAAGAAACAGATCCCTTCGTCCAGACCGTGACCATGTACGTACAACAAGAACCTGCCGGAGTAAAATATGAAGGCTACCAAATGACTGAAGGAGCTCTGCTCACTTATAGATGGAGATTTTATATTCCAGATTGTGACAACTTGAAGAGCTTCATACTGGATGAACTACATAAAAGACCCTATTCTGGTCATCCACGATACCAGAAGATGATCACAGCCACCAGGAAACAATTCTATTGGCCTTGAATGAAGAAGGACATAGCCAAGTACTTTGTCGAATGCATAGAGTGCCAACAGGTTAAAGAAGAACACCGACACCCAGCAGGGTTATTGCAACCTCTACCAATCCCAGAATGGAAATGGGAAACCATCTCCATGGATTTCATCACCGGATTACCAACATCGACCAAACAGAACGATGACATTATGGTAGTGGAGGATAAATTGAGAAAGTCTTCTCATTTCATCCCTGTCAAATCAACCTGCAAAGCAATCGATATCGCCCAGGTATTCATGAAGGAGATATTCAGACTCCATGGTATGACGAAAGTGATCGTGTCTGACAGAGACCCGAAATTTACTTCTAACTTTTGGAAATCACTGATGGCTAGTTTAGAGACCAAATTGTTGTTTAGCATTGCTTATCACCCTCAAACCGACGGACAGACAGAAAGAGTGAACCAAATACTTGAAGACATGCTAATAATTCATGTAATGCATCAACCCAAGAAGTGGGAAGACTACCTGCCACTAGTAGAACTCGCCTACAACAACGGCTACCAAGCATCCTTAAAGATGAGTCCCTTTGAAGTCCTCTATGGTAGACCGTGTAACACTCCAGTCAGTTGGAGTAATCCCATAAACAAGATTTCTTTTAGACCCAACATGTTGAAACAAATGGGACAACAAGTGACTTAGATAAAACAAAACTCGAAGGTCTCTCAGAACTGACAGAAAAGTTATGCCGACCAAAAGAGAACTCCAAGAGAGTTCAAAATGGGAGACCATGTATATCTCAGAGTTAGACCCAGGAAGAGTTCTCTGAAAATGGGAGCTTGTGCCAATTTGACACCTCAGTATTTTGGACCCTTTGAGGTTCTAGATAGAGTGGGACCTGTAGCCTATAGGCTAGCACTTCCTCCCACAGTCAAAGAAAATAATGTTTTCCATGTCTCATTATTGAAGAAATATGTATATGATGCTAACCATATAATTGATTGGTTTGTGATCCAGGTGGAACCGGAGAGAGAATTTCTACCAGAACCTCAATGCATACTGGATAGAAAGGAAACCCCGCTCTAGAACTGAACCATTGCACAGGTCAAGGTGCAGTGGAAACATTTTGGCCCAGATGAGGCTACATGGGAAATGGAGGATGCCATGAAACAGACATATCCGATTTTGTTTACACCTGTACATACATGTCAATTTGATAGAAAGAACATCGAGGATGATGTTTCTTTAAGGGGGAGGGAATTGTAACACCCTGTTTCCCCTAGTCTGTAAAAATAACTATACTAGCCAAGTGTTGTGGCAAACTCAGAAATGTGAATGTGTGATGTGAATGGACCTTGTGAAAAAGATCGATGAATGCAAATAATATTATAAATATATATATTGTAGGACTGCTGAGAGGGGGATGTGATGAAAAAGAGACCACGATGGCTGAAGAAAGGTGGTGGAAGGCACATGGAAAGGTGGCATTAACTTCCACCGAAACCAATACAGTATTTGGACTTCACTGGCCCGGAGAACCAAGAGAGGCTTGCTGGCCCCAAATTAAATGACTCACCAGGTTGGTAGGTAAATGGATCCTCATGAGTAATGAGGGATGGAGGTTAAGCATCCATTCGCGGAGTCCTCGGACCTGACCACCGCAAGGAAGATCGCGCCACATGCAACCTCGCCGAAAAGAGAAAAGGCAGGAAGAGTGTGCGATTAATGGGAGAATATGCGAGGGGAAGAGGAGAAGGAAAAAAACTCTGGAAATAGACAGAGTGAGTGATATCAGAGAAGAAGGAGAGTAACCTTCGTTCTCGGTCACTGGAAAAACAAAGACTTAGTCTCGCAGCATCGTGGTCTCAGCTCGGGGGTGGCTAGTGGTAAATCCATTGGGAGTCGTTGAGCCTACGGTTGGGTGGAAATGAACACCCCTCTCAGTAGTTGCGATCACATCTAGTGTTATTTATGATAAGTGTTTTACATCTTGCATCTTGAAATGTATATTCTGACACTTATGATCATAGTCCGTGAAATTATAAATGGTTTCAGTATAAGAATTAATGTGTGGTGTTTTGACCAGAAATGGTGGTTGCATGCTTATAATGGAAAGACTATGTATGTCTTATGTTTTATAAATTTCTATATATATGTATATTGATCTAATTCTGACTTCAAGTCTATTCTTAGGAAATCTATACCCTTATCTCTCTCAAGTAATACCCTGGATGGATCTCCCCATAGAGACACCCTTCTTGGAAAACTTACCAAGAATCTGAAAAAGCATTTGAAGGCGAAAGTCTTAGTAATCCTGTACGAGGAAAAATGGGCCTCTTAAAATCTTGACATTTTGGCATTTCAACACCCGATGTATCTAAGCGCGAGTCCTCTCACACTCGCAATTCTCGAAACCCCGATCCGCGAAATCCCGAAATGGACGCATAGGGATAAGTATCGATTGACGAACGAGATCCTGTCGGAAGATCTACAGTCAGTCGCCATTGTTAGATTGGAGGAATAAACAAGGGCGTTAAATTCCTTAACCCTTTTCTTTTATCTTCGTGAGTAGCGAAGAAATCAGGACCGTAGATCCCCAAGGTCCGTGGGAGTATCTGGATCATCCTTTCATAACGACACGTGGGGGTCGGTAAGAGTTTCGACGTTTCAACATTCGGGGAGTCAAAGGGAAAGAACCCTGGTCATCACGAGTCACGAAATCCCGATAACTAAAACCCCGAAATAGTTCTAAGTGTGAATAAGTTTGAGAAAGCCGGGATTTGATCATGACCATTGATCATCCTAAAAATATCATAACGGTTGATCATGGGTAAAGGTCGCAACCATCCATTGGAGGGACACGTGGCTGCCAGTCGGCATTTCGGCGTTTCGGCACCTGGGAAACCAAAGGGAAAGATCCCTTGTCTTCGCAAGTCGTGAAATCCCAGTACCCGAAACCCCAATGTGCTTTATGCCAAAAAGGAAGAGATCTGGACCGTCTGATTAAAGGAGGACATGTGTCAGGAGATCACCCATTTCAACGATTTCGGACTTCGGGATTTAGGAGGTTTCGAGGACAAGAGATCAAGACACTCCATGGTGGAAGTCCCGAAATAGATCTGGACCATCTGATCAAGGGAGGACAGGTGTCGCGAGATAACCCATTTCGTGGATTCAAACATAGGGAAACAAAAGACGAAGGTGAGCATTTTGACTTCACACCTGGCGAAGTCCCTAAACAATCTGGACCGTCCATCCGTGGAGGACACGTGGTGGAGATCGAGATTCCATCGGTATTTCAGATATCGGGAATTCGAATTGACAGAGGATTTGTGTCACTGGGGGTCGCAAGTCGTGAAATCATGAAACGACAAGGATCGTCCATCTGAGGGAGGACACGTGGCAACAATCTAGGATTTCGAGGAAAATCCTGAAAGGAAGAGTCCATCGGGATTTCGGAAATCGGGAATTCGGGAGTCCCATTGACAAGAGGTCGGGCTCTCGTATTGATAAATCCCGAAATAAATAGGATGAAGGTCTTATGAGAAGTGGTCATACGAGCCAAGGCATAGCCCAGGGGGTTAATTGCTGATCGAAGCTTTTTTCGGCATTTCGTCGTTTCAGGGTTTGCAGAGTCGAAAGACTCGACTCACTTATATCACTGAGTCATGAAATGCGAAAAGGCGCCTAGTTGTTTAGCCGGTGGTCATAACCGATGATCACATGGAGATGGAAAAAGGGAAGAGCTAGCCTGTGCTAAGCCCCCATAGGACTTCGGGGATTCTGTCAAGTTGGCACCTTGGTATTGTGGACCCTTTGAGGTTCTATATAGAGTGGGACTTGTAGCCTATAGGCTAGCACTTCCTCCCATAGTAAAAGCACATAATGTTTTCCATGTTTAATTATTGAAGAAATATGTACATGATTCTAATCATATAATTGACTGGTCTGTGATCCAGGTGGAACTGGAGAGAGAATTTCTACCAAAAGCTCAATGCATATTGGACAGAAAGGAAACCCCACTTTGGAACCGAACCATTTCACAGGTCAAGGTGCAATGGAGACATTTTGGCCCAGATGAGGCTACATGGGAAATGGAGGATGCCATGAAACAGGCATATCTGATTTTGTTTACTTCTGTACATACATGTCATATTGATAAATAGAACATCGAGGACAATGTTCCTTTAAGGGGGAGGGAATTTTAACACCATGTTTCTAGTATGTAAAAATAACTATACTAGCCAAGAACTATGGCAAACTCAAAGATGTGAATGTGTGATTTGAATGGACCTCAGTAAAAAGTTCTATGAATGTAAATGATGTTATATATATATATATATATATATATATAACTGCTAAGAGGGGGATGTACTGAAAATGAGACCATGATGGTTGAAGAAAGTTGGTGGAAGGCACCTAGAATGGTGGCGTTAACTTCCACTGAACCAAACCGTATTTGGTCTTCACTGGCATGGAGAACCAAGAGCGTCTCGCTAGCCCCGAAATGAATTACTCACCGGGATGGTAGGTGAAGAGGCTCCTCATGAGTTAATGAGGGATGGGGGTGAACCACCCATCTGTGGAGGCCTCAGACCTGACCACCGCGGGGGAATTCGTGCCACATGTAACCTCACCGGGAAAGAAAAGGCAGCTAAAAGGTGTGGGGGGGGGACGTGAGGGAGGGATCGTAAGAGGAGATCGGAATAACTCTGGGACAAAATACAGAGTGATTGATAGCAGGGAAGAAGGAGAGTAACCTTCATTCTCGGTCACTGAAGAACAAAGACAAAGAGTCTCAAGCATCGTGGTCTGGCTCGGGGGTGGCTAGTGGTAAATCCATTCAGAGTCGCTGAGCCTACAGTTGGGTGGAAATGAGCACCCCTCTCAGTAGTAGCATCACCTGGTGTTTTTCTGATAAGTGTTTTATATCTTGTGTCTTGCATTGAATATCTTGGAATATATGCTCATGTTTTGAACACTTATGAATAGTTTCTGTGTAGAAATGTTTGCATGGTGTTTTGAATGGAAATGGTGGTTGCATGCTTATGTTAGAATGACTGCATTTGGTTTATGTGTGTGCATATATATATATATATATATATATATATATATATGTATGTATATATATGTATGTATGTATATATATGTATGTATATATATATATGTATGTATGTATGCATGTATGTATGTATGTATGTATTTGAACGAAGTCAGCTTTCAAGTCTGTTCTCGGGAGATTTTGTTCCCCTTAATTGCCTCTCATGCTGGCCTGGATAGATTCCCCACAGGGACACCCTCTTGGGATCGTTCCCTTACATTCTAGAGTTGGGGTAAGTTCCCTGAAAGGACTACTGCCTTGGTAAAATCTTGAATTTGATTATTATCTATCACAGATGCTAACAACTCAGGGATTTAAGGAAAACCTCCCATTCTAGTCATAAAACCTGGTGGAAATCTGCCCAGGAACCCGATGAAGGACCTTAAGGCCTAAGTTTGAAAACCCTGGATGAGAGAGATTGGGTCTCTTAGAGCTCGGTATTTCGGTGTTTCGGCAATCGGGAAACCTAAGGGTAAGTTCCCTTGTACTCACTAGTCCCGAAATGGAATAGCACACATGATTTTGGTATTTCGGCGTTTCGGTACCTGGGATCTCCAAAGGTCAGTTTTCCTCGTGTTCGCTAGACATGAAATTTCAATGGATGAAACCCCGAAATGAACAAGGGAATACATGCATCGCGATTTTTTTGAATCACGAAAGTCGAGAGCACCTCTCCGGAAGGACATGTGGTCATAGCCGCCGATCATATGAGTATGGATAAGGGATGGCAGGGTTTGTATCAGGTCCCGTAGGGATTCAGGGTATTCTGTCCATCGGAGAAAAGATGGAAAAGGCCGAAAATTTTTGAATTCCGTAGTGGGTGTGTTACAATCATGCCATGCCATGTCTTGAATTTCGATGCCATGCCATGTCTTTCCATTCTTTTCCTTTCCAATCCATGTCATTCCATGCCTTGAGAATCCTTTCCATCCCGTGCCTTCCCTTTCCATGCCATTCCTTGTGTTACCATGTCATGTCATGTCATTCGTTGTCATGCCTTTCCTTTCCATGCCATTTCATGACATTCATTTTCTTTCCTTTCCATTCCATGATGTGTCATGCCTTTCCTTGCCATGCCTTACCTTTCTATGGCATGTCATCCCTTTCCTTTCCATGCCATGTGATGCCTTTTCTTGCCATGTGATTCCATGCCATGCTATGTTATTCCTTACCTTTCCATTCTATGCCATGCATTGTTGTTCCATGCCATGCCATGCCATGTCATTCCTTTCCATTACATGCCATAGCATGCCTTGCATTTCCTTCCCTAGTCATTCCATGCCATGTCATGTCATGCATTTCCTTTCCATTCCTTCCCATGCAATTCCTTGGCATGTCATGCCATGTCATGCATTGCCTTCCCTTCCCTTCCCAAGCCATGCATTTCCTTGCCATGCCTTTCCTTGCCTTGCCTTGCCTTGCTAATCCATGCCTTTCATTTCCATGCCTTTCCATGCCATGCCATGCCATGCCTTATCATGTCATTCATTTCCTTTTGTTTACTTCTCTTTCCTTGCCATGTCATACCATGCTTTTCCTTTCCATGCCATGCCATACCATGCCATGCCTTGGATTGACTTCCTTGCATTTTCTAACCACGATTCATCTAAAAGGTACTTTCATTATGATATACATAAAACCAATTGTTTATAAAAATAAAGTTATTTTCATCATTAGAGAGAATTTGTTTTCAAGTTAATTTAATAAAAAATAATGGAATTCATGTATCATGCCTTTTTTCTTTTTTAAAGAAAATAATGTTTGTACTAAATGAACAAGTTTAATACCTAAAAATTACAATCAAAGGATTCATTAAGCATGAAATTCTACAACTTGTTATCGCATCTATAGTAGAGAAAATACTTGCATGATAATTGTAATGTCAGAACATAAGCTCTCTTTATTCATATATCTTAGGTATCTTCATAGTTGTGAAACATGGGTTGTCATAATTAATAGGATTATCTTATGAATATTTTGGATTGCATAAAATACAACATAACTTCATGTCCGTATTTAAAAACAAAGAAATAAAGACTAATTTTTCAACTCAATTACTTTTATAATAAGATATAGCATGTAGACCTAGACCTTTCCTTGCCTTGTCATGCCATGTCTAGATTTTCTTATCATTATCATATATTTCCTTGCCTTGCCTTGCATTGCCTTGCATTTCCTTTCTTTACATTTCCATACGTAGACCTAGACCTAAAACTAGACATTGGCTTGTCACGCCTTTCCTTGTCGTGCCTATTCTTGCCATCATCTAGGTCACGGTCTAGGTCATAGTCTATGTCATGGTATCGATCATGGTAATGGTATATCATCTCTTAGGTCATAGTAATTAGGGGTTATAGTGTTTGAGGGAATGATATGTTATACATTGATTGCATCAAAGATTATATGGATTAAGAGTCATAGTGTATTAGGGGGTTATTTTGTTTCAATTCATATTGTGTTAAGGTATTATTGCATTAGGATTCATAGTGTATTAGGAAGTGAGTGGGTGATGGAGATAGGAGTGAATGGATAATGGGGTTATGAGGATAAAAAATTCATGGGTTTGTGGGTCAACCATGACTATCCATGGTCCTTATGGACAATGATGGATATTGGGTTATTAGGGTTACTGGATAATGAGTTTTGTAGTTAAGGGATTCGAGGTTGGTTTGTCAACATAGTCAAACATATTCAGTGTGGTCGATATAGTCAAGATGGGTAATTTTTTGTCAATATTGTCAACAATGATTAACCATAATCAAGGGTGAATGACTAGTGGTGAGAGTTGAATTTTGATGACTTATGTTGAATCACAATGAAAATTAGTTAAAACGTGTCAATATGGATTCGTGGAAATATAATAGGTTAGTACATTAAGAGATTAATCATTAGTAGTTCATTGTGGTCATGATGGTCAACCATGATCAATAGTTGTTAAGGGTTGTAGCACATTTAAGGGATAGTGTTTTCTAGGGCACAATGTGTCAAGAAGTGATTGTTTGAAAGATCATAAGGGTTAGGAGGTATTGTTTGATAGGGTCATAATTATTAGGGTATTTGTGTCTTAATGGATTTTGTATTCAATGGGTATAATATATAAAGAGATGATTACATTAAGGGTCATAAAGGTTACCTGGTATATAGTGTCTCTAGGGTTAAAGTTCTTAGGGGTGATTAGATAAAGGAAGATAGGGGTTACGACAATTAGTTTGTTTATGATCATAATGTTTATAATACGTCATTCCTTTGCCACCCAATCAATCCCATTTACAATTTACTTCCACTACTTTTTATTATTGTTTATTTATAATAATTTATGTTACTATTATTATCTCATATATTTATTTTGTATCTATATCAAACTTAATGTCTTTAAAAATGGTGCTACTTTTTGAGTAACATAGATATATTTTGAGATGTCTTTTAGATGTATAAATATTTCAATATATATATATATATTAAATACATTTTGGTATACCCTATAACAATGAAAATTGTGATTCTATGAATTGCAAATGAAAATTGTGATTTGATCACTCAAAAGATTATAATACTACATATAAGGCTTTACTCTTTATAAGTAGTTAATAAGAGTTAAGAATATACATATGTAGAGATACTTACATTGCTTTCATTGATACATGAGTGAACTACATTTTTCCTTATTTTACATTGCTTTCATTAATACATGAGTTAATTACATTTTTCCTTAATAGCCTTTGAAACATGTGGTTATAAGTTTAGGTTCATAATTGGTCATGTATTCAAAACATGACACATAGTTTAGGTGTTTTTACAAGGTGGTTGGATTTTATTTAAAGAGTAGTATAGTGTGTTATACAAACTCATTAAGAGATGAATATCAAATTATTTAAAAATTTACTAAATTTTATTATTTTATTATTACAGAGAGATTTTAACATATAAAGTTGTTCAATTATGAGAATATGAATATAGAAATCAAATCTCTTGAGTGCAAATATTTTCTTAAATTTTGTACTTTAAAAATATGCATACATCACCCTCTCTAGATTTGAACTTGTAATCTCTTATGAAAAAACATATGTTCTTAAGCATTAAACCTACTAAAACAATATATTAATAAGAAAAAATTAATATTATATTATTTTTATTTTATATTAATTTTTATTTTAACATATACAACACCTTGATTATACAAAACACCTATTTGATTCAAAATGTGATGATTTGGTTAGACGAGGCTTAATATGTTATGGATCAATGCAACTCGGTGGCGTCATTATATTCACTATGTGAACAACTAAACGTCCTCATTTTTCTTTTGTTTGAAAAAAAGACTTTAATATTCATTGAATAGTTAATGAGATGTATGCCATTGATTTCGATCTCGATTTATGGATATTTGCAAAGAGTCGATTTAATAATTTTAAATCCTTTTGAACATATAATTTGGATAAAATGTATCCACATGATGGAACTCTTTGATGGGCTCTGGATATTGGCAAAGAATCGACTTACCAATTTTAAATCCTTTGAGCACGTACACTTTTTCAC
>ML778772.1:75271-96872 GCA_009831015.1 Picea engelmannii | reverse complement strand
ATGTATGGCTACGTTCTCTGGATCGATATCCATCTCCCAGTCATTGAAAGTTCCTTCTGTCAGGAGTTTTGCACGCAGATCTGGTGGAGGCTCAAAGGTCGGCCATTTGAAACCTTCTCCAGAGCTTCCATTCGCAGTAGCCTGGCTGTAGGAGGTGCCATTCGGCCCCCCTTCCTTCAGATTCATGAGCCCCAGCGGGGCTAGAAATATGGCAATGCGGATGAAACCCTAAAACCCTAGACCTGGTTGCAGAGCACGCGTCATTTTTCGCTAGTATATTAGTATTAACTTTTTCTTAACAAAATGTTGCTGATATTTTCACTAAGCCTCTTGGAAAGATTAAGTTTGAACTGTTTAGGGAGATGTTAGGCGTAGAATTCAATCCATTCTCCATTAAGGGGGAGACTTGGAAATAATGGAGAAAGCACCAGTTGTAAACACCAATTATAAACTTCAGTTGTGAGAGTCAGTTGTAGGCATGTTAAGAGTTAGTTCTTAGTTAAGAGCCTAGTTGTCTTTGGTTTGCATGTAACCGAATCGGTTGAGTCTTTTCCTATATAAGGATGTAATCCATCTTCATTAAATAATAGAGAAGTGAGCGTAGCCTCACCGTGTGTTTGGTTCATATATTTTATCTTTCTCCTTGCCCACCACTTGGTTACTTTATCGCTCCACTCTTATCTTCATCTATCGGCTCTACTAGGTTGGCTAGAATCTCCTCCTTCAAGAAGACTGACTATCTTTCTCCACGATTCCTTGGGCACAAGCCTATCTTCCATCCTTTCTCAGTGCCCTTCTTTTTCCACGAATATCATACATAAGCTTTTACATAAGGGCAACAACAACCCTCTGTTACATTACTCTCATACCCTCCATATCCTTCTACATTCATGTTTTTCACAGTGAAGATTTCATATCTCCAGGCTGTTGGGCCCTCATGTGAGGGAGTGAGGCTAACACCCTCTTTAATACGACCTAAAAGATAAAGTAATCCTACAACACACAACACCATTCCACTATAGTATATTAAAAGATAATAATATAGTTATAAATAGTTACAAATAAGTTACGAGACGTTAATTTAAGTAACCAACTTCGTATAATTGTAGACATACTAATTAAAGATGTAATTAGCTTATTTTTCTTAACAAGTGTTAAGCATCTGAGGAGTTGCATTGAAGAATGATTCATGCTGAAAAGGTTCCAGCACTGAAATAAATGATCAGTGTGTAGGAGAGTATTTTTTTCAAGAGAAATGTAAACCCAATGAGATAACAAGGAAATTGCATAGTAGAAAGAAACATCATGGTTGTTGGGAGATAGTAAAAACCAATGATAACATTTCTACAATGAATAAACCAACTATAATGTTTTTGAAGTGGATTTTTTCTTTTTTAGAAAAATGATGTACATATAAAATGTCCTAATAAAATAATATATATATATATAATTAAAGTAATAATTCAAATTCATAGCGCTCTACTAGTGCATATTGGTCATAGATCACATATTGAACTACTACCTCAATCACAATTTTATATACTTGTCCACAGTCTAATGGCTTATCCATTTACACTGTTATTTTCTTATGTGCCTTTATTTATGTTTGAACGAGTATTCCATCTCAAAATGTTTTCATCAATCATCTCTTATATTATTATTATTATTATTATTTTTGGCCAAGTGTAGTATTATTCTATTTTTTTAAGCAATATGAACGGGGGCAAATTCATGGTTATGAAAACAAGAATATGAATAAACCTTTTAGTTTCCCTTTACAATGAAAAATGCAAATTTGCTTATTTCTTTGAGTTTTAAAGATGAAAATTCACATTTTTAATTTGAAAATTAATAAATTGTAATTTAAAATAAAAATATGGTTTGCAAAAAAAATTATTTATGAATATATAGTGGATAAATTTAAATTTTAATATTCTTAAATATATATACTTTAAAATAAAGATAGTGACTTATATATATATCATTTTTTAAAGAAATATTTATTTATTTTGGGAAAAATAGGTTTACAATTTACATAAATTACACATCAACTATATTTTGTGATTTGTTGGATTTAATTCATATTTTATTTATTATTTTGTATTATTGATTTTATGTGTGCACATTATTGAGAAAACTAAAAGCACTTTTTTTTTTTAAGGATTTAATGCAAGGAAATGTTTTTTGCTATTTTTTAGTTATTGCTATTTTGATGACATTGAATTTTCATTATAATAAATCTGAAAAAGTTTAAAATTTTTAAGCAATAAAGTTTAGAATAAAATTAGTTAAGAAACAACAATTTTTATATATTTACAAATTAGATTTGAAGATGAATCCATTTACACTTGATTTGATAAAGGATCTTCAAAAATTGTAAAAGTTTACCTTTACTGAAATTGTTATTGAAATTGAAATTGGAACATACCTTAGTTTTTTGGTTGACAAATTTTTTTCCTTATAACCTTTTTTATCTTTAGGCTATGATTTCTCAATTTCCAACCTATCCAATGGTAGACTAATTTCATAGACAAAAGAACGATTTCTTTGATTATTCATGACATTCACAATTTATGTTGAGTATGTTAAGTATATATACTATCAATATATCGATAGAGTTACATGTTGATTATGTTAAGTGTGTTAGCTACTAGAGGAGAGGAATACTAGAGGAGAGGAATATGTTGGTTGTTTAAAGATTTAGATTTGTGTTCAATGAGTTTAGTTATTTTTTAGTTCTTGCCCTTTAGGATGCAAGGACTATTAGTAAATGGTTTGGCTTTCTTTTATTTGGTGTAAATTGAAACCAACACAACAAGAACCATTTAAACCAAATTTTTGAGTGCATTATATAATTTCCCAACTGATATTTGATTTTTTATCCAAAATTTTCAATTTGAGGTCCTATTTGGCCTCTTCCTGAAGTACAAGGAGAAGATATGCAAAGTATTTTGTTTGAAATTTAGGAAATGATGAATAAGTTAAGGTGTACATCCTTTGAGGTGAACTAATGTTATCTCGAGAGATAAAATTAATTGGTTAATATTTTATTTTTCTTCTCTTCACTCCCCTTATTCACTTAGGTTCCAGAGTTAGTTTGTGTGGCAAGTTTTTGGGTCGCATTACGTGTGCAACAATAGAAGATGAACACCATGCAAGATTCATGTCCATCAATGGAGACCGATTCCCATGAATAATCAACTGATAAGATCACACAAATCCAATCCCTACATCATCATGAACCAAGACCTTTCTCTCCTGCCCAAGCTCATTCCATCAACGAATCACCCTTTCCATCTCCCAGTCTCTCACTTTGCACATTCTGCCTCCAATGAGGTTCTCCTTCCCAACATATTGTAAACTTGATTCAATTGTCGAGTCCCTGGTAAATTCTTGGGTAAAAATTGCTTGGAAATATTCTGAAATTGTTCTCAAAGCACCACATATTTGTTGGTGTGCGACCTTGTTCAATAATCCCGTAGAAAAACAACAAGAAGACGGGTTTTCAATGCAACTTGGGAGTAATCTGCTACATTTTCAAGTTCAATTTTAACTCTGTTGAATTTCTCACAATCCAAAAAATTATGAAGCATGGATGGTAAGAAAATGCAACCTGTAAGTATGAATCCCTTGGAATATAGTAATATTCAGTTTTTAAATTCTTATTAACAGATACTAAAAATTACATGAAAAGAAACCTAAAAATGATAGGGAGGACCTTGGATATGGAACAAATTATTAAAGTGGATAAATACTTAAAGTTAATCATCTTTGGAAATTTAATATCCTCACATTCTACGCACTCTTGGGAAAATACTTTGCTAAAAGGAATTCTCTCTATGGGCATTGAAATGCCTAAGAGATAGTTTAAATACTTGTTGTTCCATTCTCCAGTATGGTATATTTGGTGGTCATCCAACTCTTGTTTCCTCGATTCATTATCTTAGTGAATTGCAAAGGAAAATAGATTGTTGGCTATGTGTATAGCCCTTCAGTGTTCTCAATTCTCCAACTTATTTCCCTGTGATTTCTCTGTAACGACAAATGAACCAAAAAGGATCCAGAGAGGACTAAGGACCAGCGATGATTTTAAGGATGGAAATTTATATTAAAAATTAGAAACTTGGGCTAATCTTACTAGTCCTTAATATGCAAAATATAAAATGTTTGGCAATAATTTTATAAAAATATTCAAATTTCTAAGGATTTTATATAGTTTCTATAAAATTTTGACGATTTTTAAGGTAAAATAATTTCATTCTATGGAATTTGGGCGAATCATTTTTAGAAAAAATGGAAATTGGCGAATCATTTTTTGGGGAAAACCATGGAAAATTATCCCATTTGCGAAATTTAGCCCCTAAAATCATCTATGCTAAGGACAACTCAGAATTCGCAGAAGAAACTCAGGAAGCTCAGAATGGCCTCAGCAGACAAAGAAAGGGAAAAAAATCAAAGTCCCCAAAACTTAATGAAATTAGTATCATCACGAAGAGTGTTTCGTACTCTTTCCAATGTCGTAAATGGCTCGTCAAACAGAGTTAGGGATCAAAATATATTTCCAGTCAAAGTTTTGGTCAACCTATCCTAGTCAACATGGATGAGTCAACATTCGTACTGTTGATGTCAGCATCAGTATGGATGATGTCAGGATACATACAATATACGTGGCACACACAGAGGGTGACACATTTCATCTTGATGTCAACATGGTGACGTGGCAGAACCATAGGCTACCAGATGTCAGTGATTTTCGACATTTTCGGGTCAACATGTGGACCAATGAGAAAGTGCCACGTGGCATTCCATACAACCATGTGGAAAACCGTATGAGACATGGCAGGATGGCATGGAAGGCTGACGTGGTAGGCTTATGTGGCAAGTGACGTGGTAGGGTGACTATGCAAGTGGATGGCATGGGCCAATGAAAGGCTGCCACGTGGAAGTGGGAAAATTCCCAAGGATGCCCAACAACCGAATTTCAAAAGGGGTAAAGGGTTAGCTAGCGCCAACCCAGTCTTCCAAAATTTGATTAAGTTCCACCAAAATGGTGGCATATATCAACTATCTACCACAGTTAGCAATGTGTCCCAACTAGCTGCCACAATTAGCAATGTGCCCCAACTATCTGTCACAGTTAGCATCATATCACAACAATCTTCCATATTTGGTGATAAATATTCTATGGAGGGGTAAAACGGGAGGCCTGCAGATTTGACCCCGGGACTTCCCCCAATGATTATGGCTTAATATAACTCTGCCAACCAACTAGTCTAACGACTATGTTGGTATATCCGCCCACTTTAATACTTAATATCCGAGTAAGTCAAGTGTTTGAGGGTCATACCATGGAGGGGCGTGACCGTACATATGACATAGAAATGAAGAATTTTCCCATGAATTAATTTCACGTCCAGGCATGGAAACCGAGACGAATTTTCTCAAGGGCCTAAAAGTGCCAGAATCAGATCGAGGCCTAGAGACAATCGTTTTTGGGTAATATGATGCCATGAATTCAGTGGTGTTGTTTGTTTTCTTATCTGAGAAAATATTATTCAACTTAACTCCAGAATGAGGTATACTTATGTAGTTTGCCAAATTCTTTTGCTGAGTTAATAAAAAGGCCTACCCATTTTAGGGCAAAACTCGGAGATGTAGTCCACTAGGGACGATCTCCATTATCATTTTTTTATGTTTAGATTTGATGTTATGTCTCTTCATTATTGATATTTTCCTTCTTTATGGTGAACTTTAGTTTATGCTCATTTAATACAATTATTTATAAGTCACTTTGATGAAAAGATCCATGATCAACAAATTAACAACTTGTTTGCCTGTGATTTCTTTGTTACAACAAATTAACAACCTAGATGGTTAGTACATTGAATTTATGCACAACTAGGAGTTCATGATTTCTCTCCCACTGTTATGGGGAAATTCCCCCTAAATTGGGTCTAAGGAATAGGTAGAGCGATAACTCCCTTAAAAGACTGACTTATCTCTAATATACCGCAAAACAATATAGACTAAGTGATGAGATAGAGGGAAGAGAAGGTTAATAAGAGTACCTTGAATCCTTACGATTGATGTAGACATGTTCAACTTGTCGTTGCCTCTCAAATCATAGATCTCCTCCCAAAGATGACCTGCAATAGACTAAGAACACAATACAACAACATATAAAATCTCTAGTAATCACTTAAAAGTCTAAATATAGATGTAAACGGTAAAATAGAGAAGAACATGTGCACAAAATGTTTTGGGACAAAGATAATCGCTTTTATTCATATACAAGATGAAAGGTTACAACCTTTGTTTTTGTACACCACTCTATGAACCAAGTTCGGGCTCCTCCGTCGTGACTCCAAGTGCACCAATCCCACATAGAATTCTCACAACCAACATGCCATCATGGGAAGAGGGAAGGGTTGCATTGAGATAATGGATAGAAGGAAAAGTTGAGGACCAAACTTAGAGAAAGATGCAAAACTTGGGCAATGAGAGGGAAAGGATTTTGGAAAATTTTTCTTATTCTCTTGTTCGTATGCCTAAATGACTCCCCTAGACCTCTTTTTATATGATAAAAATATGGTTATTCAGTTTGGGGATTGGCCATAGGGGGTAGAATTGTTAGGAAACTATCCATATCTCGTAAACTCCATCAAATTACATGTAATTTTATATTTTTTTCATTTTTTAGAGGTAAACGTGAGATAACTAGAATGCAACAGACCTATGTATATGGGTGTACTAAAACACAACATGTGTATGTACGTAAGATAATAGTGCAGTAGGATGTGTACATTATCCAAAACATTTTTTTTTAGAAGGAAATCGCAGTAGTATGCTTGGAAAAGGATGCAAATGGATGGGCCAATGTCTTGGATGCATAAATCTAGAATTTTTGGACTATCAAAGATGCCCACTAATGTGTGAGTTCAAAAGATAAATTGATGCCCAAAATAGATTATAACATATTTACATAGTGGGAAGGAACGATGTCAAGTGAGCATGAGATGAGTATTTGTGAGCATGTCATTTGCAAAATAATGATAATCTCTCTGAGGCGAGCATACCCATGCTCAAGATAAACTAATAATGGATACCAATCAAGTACACTGTAGATCCATGCCATATATATAGTAATCATGGCTAAATGACTAATGTGTTTGCCATTATAAAGTGTAGCCACAAAAAATACACAGGGGATCTTCATCTCAAAATCATCAGAAGATATACAATGTCATAGAAATATCTAGGAGGCATTAATGCATGTGGCTGGAGATGATAACTTCATAAATCAAGAAAAAAATTCAATATATTCAAAACTCAGGTAGGAGTACAATAGGAGTGTAAGTCTCACTACTCTGAGGTCTTCGACATGTCGTCGTGGAAAGAATGGAGGACCTCGATCATTAGGCAAAAAACTTCATTCGTTCTGAATGTGAATTTGATTGGACTCTCAGGATGGTCAACTCATGAATCTCAAGAAACTAACTGTATAATGGCCGAATCAATTTGGAAAAAATTCCCTTCGAAAAAATCACGACCAAAATGATGAGACTTAGGAAGCATATAATTGACATAATTCTCTGACACAGGAGGCACCAGAAACTCTCCATATGTTTGTAAGAGTAAACCAATGGAGGAGGAAACAAGTCTATGTAACGAGAACAACTTCTTAAGGTCATACTAGATCCCAATGATTACAGAACAAACAGAAGGATGTTCTTTGTCCGAGGGAGAATATCTTGCTACCGATAAAACATAATGTATATCTTGTCCCCTCTTTTTGGAATATTTTATTTTTTTGTCTTTTTCATGTATTTAACGAGCTAGAAAAAGAATAAAATAATGCTACGTTACAAAGGAGGATTGAGTGTCGCGAGAAAGAAAACTAGTTCCAAGCACATGGAACATATTGATGCTCAGTGCAAGGAGACATGTGAAGGATAAGGACACTCAAGAAAAATTCCTCCATGGGTCAAGGTGTCAGATCGCAATGGAAAAAATGCTACAAGGCTTACACCTAAGGAATGCTCTAAAGGTTTAGTAATAAAAAAATGAATCCCACATTAGGCCAAAGATTTAAGGATGACAAATGCCATGCAATTACAACATGAAACAACAAGACTCCTTCCATGTAAATTTTTACAAGCCTAGAGAAGGTAAGCTTTGTGTTTTTTCATTTTCAGAGAGCCTGAAAAACACTAAAAGAAGACTTCAGAGTGATCTTTTTCGTAAGCTTAGCCTCCAGAGCCTAAAAAAGAATAAAATAATATGAAGGAGAACTCTTCTGGTCACCAGGGCCAAATTATTGATTTTTTTTAATTAGTCCAATCGGTCCAAAAAAGGGTTAAACTTATACTGAAAGGATGTCTCTTCAAAACCATTTTAACAAGTGTGACTGAGACAAGATCACTCAACTATTTTTTCAATTTTAAGGAGTTTGAAAATAACTTAACTATGGACTCACCTCCTTTTTCGTAATTTAGTCTTCTGATCCCGAAAAAGTATAAATCATAACTTATAAGAACTCTCTCAATGATACATGTCTCCCAATGTGTACCTTTTCCTAGGTAATCTATTGGTCAGAAAAAGGGTTAAACTTATGCGAAATAGATATTCCTTCTTAACCAATTAATGAGTGTTAAAGGAACAAGGTGACTCGATGATCTTTTCATATTTAGGGAGTCTGAAAATAGATTAACTATGGACTCCAAGGGTTTTCCTTTTTCGTAAATAATCTTCGAGGCCCGAAAAAGAGATAAACCAAAACCAGGGAGAATCGCCCATATTTAGTCCCTCATGCTTGAAAAATGGTTAAACTTACGCTTGAGAATACTCTCCTAACAAACCGTAGCTCCTAGGGTGTACCTTTTTTGTAAACATAGCCATCCAGACCGAAAAGGAGTAAACTATCGCTAGACAAATGTGCCTTCAAATTTCAATTTGATGAGCGTGAAGGTCTACAATATCGCTCAAAAATATTTTCAGTTTTATAGAGTCTAAAAAGGGATTAAAGAAGACTCCAAGCAGGCTCCTTTTCCTAAGTAATCTGAATGAGACCGAAAAGTATAAATCATTTCTCGTTAGATGTTACTTTCAAAGTTTAAGTGAGCTTGAAATACAACAAACCATGCTCATAGGGAGTCCCTTGGGTATATGCCAAAAAAAGATGAAGAAGAATGAGGGCTTCAACACATAGTCATGGCAGGACTAAAAGGACTCCCAAGCCTATGGAAAAATCAACACAATGATGCCAAAATGTAGAAAAGGATCTACCTAGGGAATCCATGTAGAGTGAGGCTCTACTACCTAACTACGACTCTTCTAAAGGAACATAAAAGGTTCTGTGTCACACTTCAGTGGGATCGATCCTATGGAAAAGAAGAGAAAGTCAACAAAATGCAGGATGCAAGGTGATGAGAACCTAACCTATATGCAATTTTCGCAAATACGAGTTCACCACAGGATAATGTGAGTGTAACCCATCTCATAGAAACACAAAAACAAAAGAAAAAGTTCATAAGAATGACCCAAATATCCTCCAAAAAGAAACCAAAGCACCCACCATGCCAAGAATAGGAAATAAGAGGACCAAACTTGGGTGAAAAGAGATAAAAAAAAAATCTATAAATAGAGGCATACAACTCATTTTATCCATGGCAAATTGGAAAATAGAAAAAAGGTGAAAAATACCTCTTCCTTAAAACACAAATTTAAGGATCTACAGTGGACAAAAAGACTTCAAACTTGAACCATGTAAGTACACATTCCTTCCTCCAACATTTCAATTCATCATTTGTTGACTTATTTTTTGTTTAGAGGTTGCGCTCCCTAAAAAATAAGTTGGGTCTACATGTACGTGGATTATTCATGCTTAGCAAGTGTATATACACGGGTTGCGAAAAATCAACATGTGTACATATGCGTCTGTCTTAAAAATATCCCATGTACATCTCTTAAAGTATTCAAAAGAAAATAAAAAAGGAACTAACCTCAAACTTTTTTCATGCAACAGGATGTATGTCCATTGGAGATGAAGAGAACATGAGGAGCTAGATATACTTCTTGAAAAGGATACAGGGGCGATTTCCATGCTAAAAAAGTGTGGAATGTGGATTTTTTTCAATTCCCATTTCATGAGGGAACATCCTAGGCTACTAAATCATTTTATAGAGTAATAGAACCCAGACAAAGAGGCCTTCATTCTAGAGGGCCAATCACTAAATCCTACTACCAAGGATATATACTTCTTGACTGGTCTCTCCTAGAGGGGTGAACCGGTCAACCTGAGGAATTTCCCTCCAGGACCACACAACATAGAGGATTGCACTGGCATGTACTGCGAGGATGGAAATAAGAAAGTAGGATCTTAGGTTCCAATTCATAAGATATCAAGCTTCAAACTCTGGATATTGTTGTATATGATTAGGTAGATTACAACATCTGCAACGCTTCACCAGGCCTCACATGCACATATGCATTGTGAAACTCCGTGTTTACAGGTCACTATATTTAACTAGAGCACCACGATGCTCACTTGTATGAAGAAACAACTAACCGACTATAGGAGAAGAATGAACAAGAAATTTGTGTTTGGGATTGTATTATGCACATTCGTTTTTGAGAGAGCACTAGGCCTTAACCCATAGGGAGATAGTAAGAGGAAATATTTCCTCCTTTCCTCCAATATGAATATGGGATGCATTGATTCCTCGACAAGGAGCAGGGAGAGTGAAGGAGGCATTCGACGACAAGTTTTTTGATTGGTGAGCCCATCAAATCCATGTGACTGAAGACTACCCCTACGCAGGGATTAATTTCTGGAGGGAACTTGATAAGAATGTTCCCCCTAAGAAGGAGTGTAGAGAGGCTTGATCCCAATAATGTATATTGGCTCTATTTGAGGCTTTGTGTCCCATGTTTTGTACTTATGACATTATTTTGGACATATTATATATATATACATCTTTTTTTCTTTATGGAGTAATCATATTTGTACAAATAAATTTACATATGTGTGTATGTGTGTGATTTTACTTTTATGTGTGTGCAATATTCCAATCTAATACATGATTAGACAATGCATCAGTTAGTTGTTTACGTCTCCTTGGAACATGAATATAAGTAATATAATCAAAATAGCATTATAAGAGACGTACCCTAAGGAATCATCGGTGAAGGGTGCAATCATAAGCACAATATACCTCATTTAACTAAGAGAGAACTAGTTGAGAATCTAAATGAACCCGAAGGTTAGAAATACCATGTGACAATGCATATCATAGTAATTATATTACGACACTATACTTGGAAATTTTATTGGTTTCTTCACCTAGACAAACACCTCTAGAGGACACCAAATGATCACCCAAGTTGCAGAAGAAATCCTACGAGTGTGACGGTTAGCACCGTCCACGAACCCAACATAAACCTCATATTTACTTTACATCTTACACAGTGAAAAAGAATAATAAACTACACATCCATAAGACAAAAATACACAAAAATGTATAAATAGAACTGTACATTATATACAATAAGTCACACTGAGGTTACCAACCTAATCATAATATTTATTAAGGTAGAACCCATTTCTAGGCACAAAAAAAGCATTACCTTTGAAGTCAACCAATTGATAAACACCTTTTTCTAAGACTTTCTTAATAATGAATGGTCTAAACCAAATGGTTTTCAATTTTCCTGCCCCCAATGGATCTTTATCTTTGTCATAGAATAAGAGAGTATCACTTTTGAAGAAAACTCTAGTGTGGACCGACCGATCATATTGACACTTGAAACGTTGTTTGTGAGCCTCGTTGGCCAAGGATGCATATCTACATTGTTCATCGAGATGCTCGACGTATAGGAGATGCTCTTCAAGTGGAGTTGTGTCGGGAAGTAATTCCACTGCTCACTTAAGAGAGGGAATTTGACACTCTATGGGAAATTCTTCCTCCATCCCATAAATGAGATGGAAAGGAGAGAAACTGGTAGCATTATTGACTCAGGTTTGATACATCCAAAGTGTCGATTACAACATCAAATTCCAATTCAACTTGGCCGAATTGATCGTCCGTTGGAGAATAGTCTTGAGAGACTTATTGATAGCCTCCACTTGACCATTCTATTGTGGATGGTATGGTGATGAATGTTCTTTATTAAACCCAATTTTTTATGTTAACTCAATCACCATCTTATTCTGGAAGTGACTTCCATGGTTTGTGACAATCTCCTTCGGAATACTAAACCTGGCTACAATCTGGTTAAAAACAAAAAGTGCAATTGTTTCTTTGTCATTACTAAATCTTGGCATGGCCTTGACCCACTTAGTGAATTAGTTTACTGCCACGATGATATAAAGATGCCCCATAGATGAATATGGGTGGCATGTAGTGAAATAAATCCCCCACATAGTGAAGGGACCAACAACAATAATGTAAAATATGTGTGCAAGTTGTGCCCACATCTTCTGAGATACGATCTCACACACCTAACACTTCTTGACTGCCTCTACACAATCCTTGATCAACGACAATAGGAAGTATCCATCGTGAAGAATTATAAGGGTTTTTTCCAACCTAGACAAGTGACTGTCACATGCTTCAATGTGATAGTCATTCAATGCAAGTTCTTCCTCTTCATGAGTCAAGAAACAAAAGAGAACATAATCAACTCCTCGATGATAACATAGTTTTGTGCTTGATGGCATATCCATCAGTGCTCGTCGCGAGAAGCAGATGAAGGGAACTTCAAAGTATGAAGATACACAAGTATATATCCATACCAAGGTTCTGAATTGTAATAAGGAAAAGATCCCCATTGATCAATGAATCTTCAGGAAAAACATTACCACTTTCAGCTGGGAGTTGTGAAATTAATTCGGAAAGGACCAAACTCTTCTTAGACATCACCAAAACAAATTCCAAGTAAAATTCGTGAAGGATGAATATCCATCGAATAATCTTCCTGTCAATGAATTTCCATGTCAACACATATTGAAAAGGATTCACGATAACTACGACGGTCGTATCACGCAGTATAATGTGATGATGGGACCTTTGGATAGCATGGACAACTGCCAAAGACGATTTCCCAACATGGGTGTAGTTAAGCTCCAATCTGACTAAGCCTTGATTGAGATAGTAGATAAGATGCTCCTTGAGAGTGTCATCCTATTGAACCAACATCATACCAATAATAGACTCTGCTATAGCCAAGTACAACAAGAAATCCTTTCCATAATCTGTTGGACTAAGAAAAGGGAAATACATCAGAGCATGTTGAAATGATTTGAAAGAGAGTTTATCCACTTCATCCCAACATAATGGGACCTATTTTTTCAAGAGACGCATAAACCCTTTAGTAATATTGGTATAGTTGGAAACAAATCACAGAAGAAGTTTAGATTTCCCCTGTAGACTTTGAATATGGGGGATTGTGCACAGGGGAGGCAATTGAACTATTTCCTCAACCTTCAAAGGATAGACCATGATCCCTTTAGTTGACACAATAAAACCTAAAAAACGTTTTGATGTTATGAAAAAGATACACTTGTTCGGATTTAGGGGAATCTAGTAGTAGCAACAACTCTCAAGAATAAGTCGTAAGTGGGCGGGATGATTAGATCTCTTACGAGAACATAATACTAGATCATCAAGGTATGCCTCGAATATATGCTTGACGTCATGGAAAGAGAACGATATGGCCCTCTAAAAAGTGGCTCCAACATTCTTAAGGACAAAAGGATTTTTCATGTATGTGAACGTACCCCAAGGACATATAAATGAAGCCCTATGTTGGTCCTCGGGTTTTTATCTGAATCTAGTTGTAATTAGAAAAACGATCCATAAAAGAAAAGACTTCATAGAAAGTACATTCAGTGACAATATGGTCAATGAATGGGGTTGGAAAATTATCTTTTAGGAAAGATTTATTCAGATCACAAAATTCCATACTCACATGAATCATACCTTGTTTTTTGTTGATAGGTATAGAGTTTGACACTCATTCAGTCAATTGCTCTGGATATATGGAACTGACCTTAATTAGTTTCTCTACCTCAACCTTGATACTCATTTCCTTTCGAGGATTGATTGGGTGAAGCTTCTATCGAACATGATTAGAATTGGGGTAAGTCCTAATGTCGTGTTCAACTATACAAGGTTCAATGCTTGACATCTCCTCATAAGACTAGGAAAAAAAGTCGTGAAACTCTTTAAATAATTCAGTGTATACTTGAATCTCCTCGGAGGAATAGTTTGCTCTGATGAAGATGTTTTCAATGATGCAAGGGGTTCTAGACATGTCAATTGGAATCATTTCATCTATAATCTGCACGTTTCCCTCAACATCGATTCTATGCGTGGCCAGAGGGTCAACAAGACAAGTGGCATCTCCATTCATGGTCATGGTGAAATCGCCTTATCTACTCTCCTCAACTCGGGTAAAAATAATATCTATGGTGAATATCTTCCCAAGGTCTATCTGACCCATTCATTTCCTCCAAAATCGCCTCGTCAAAGGGCAAGACCAATTCTAAAGGATCATGAGTAGTAAGAGATTCTTGAGCCCAAATAGGCTCGAGAATGGTATATAACTCCTRTGGGGGAGCCATATCAGYGTTGGTCAAGGTTTTTTGGAAAATTCTATATGAAACCTTATCAGTGGATAGGGACATARCCATTCCACGATTCCCTACCCCTTCCATCAAGGATGACGGGGATGGTAAASTCCATGGGTAATTAAAATAAATCGTTTGAAAAKAAGCTACTTGAAAGATCGCAACCTTCCGCTGATCGAGAACAACAAAAATAAACTTTACATCATTTGAAGGTGGTGGATAATAAAAATTCCCCATTAGAGATGGAAACAATCTGCTGCCTRAGTTGATGGTACTTGGTTGTGGGTTGTCAATCATTAGGACCGCATATYCTCCTGATGAATTTTGAAGACAAGAGAAGGATAATTGATTTTAGGGGCTAAATTTCGCTCATGGGCTAATTTTCYATGGTTTTTCCAAAAATGAGATTCGCTATTTTAAAAATTATTTGCCCAAATTCTATAGGATAAAATTATTTTRCCTTAAAAATCGCCAAAATTTTATAAAAACTATATAAAATCCTTAGAAATTTGAATATTTTTACAAAAATATCGCCAAYCATTTATAGTTGGCATATGAATGATTAGTGAGATTCGCCAAGGTTTCTACATTTTAAAATAAATTTCCATCCTTAAAATCATCCCTTTTAATGGTTATGATCCAACCTTCGTGAGGAAAACATAAGAACCAAAAAATGGTGGATACAATCACTGTCATAGAGTAGGTATAACTCTGTTCTAACAAAATATTGCATTCGATAGACGCATCAACTAATTCTACCTCGACGCACATGGATTTTCCCTCCAACTGCATGGGGAAGGAGGGAATCATGCCATTTTGTATAAAAGAATGGTCGTCAAATGTAGTTAACAATGTCGGCGATAGAGACTACTCAGGTTGGCCAATGGCCTTCCAATGACATCATGCAAGTCAAGGAAACCTAGTCTGCCACCGTGCGAAAAATGTTTTGTGTCAATGATTTCGTGGCATAAGACACTACTATTTGAAAAGTGATGTGGTGAGGAAGAAGAGGTTTATAATTGGTAGGGTAAAAAAAATTCATTCCCGGGTTAGTAGTCTCGACATCACCCAAGGTAGACAACAATTTTTTTCTCTATGAGGGGAAACTCTGGAGAACTTCCAGAGTAGACATCGCACAAGGAGCTTGTGCCATATCTTCCATGATGGAGTATTTATGATAATTCCTTGCGTTCATGTTGTGGGAATCCTTCTTAAATGCACCCTTAGGGATGCGAGTCATAGCTTCTCACATAGTATTCTCAATATGAAGAGAAGGCGGTGGGTTGGAAGCTTCTTTTCCCTTGTCAGTAGATTCTAGTATTTCGCAATTGTGAGCCCTAGTCTACATATGATAATCATATATCATCATGTATATGTATGTATCTCCATTATTAGCAATAAGCCTGGGGGCTCCCTGATTTCCCCTAGGAACATTTGTGGATGAGGAAAATTGAGCGAGATGTTTCCCTTATGGGAAAGGGTTATCTAACACAGTAATTTATTGTTGTGCCAAGAGATTTTGGGCTTTCTCAAGCCGAGGGCATTGTTGAGTCAAGTGATTGTCCATGAAAATATTACATCGAATCCTTACGGTTGATGTAGACCTCGTCCACTTGTCGTTGTCTCCTAGATCACAAATCTCTTCCCAAAGATAACATGCAATAGACTAAGTACACAACAAAACAACATATACAATCTCTAGTAATCACTTAGAAGTACAACTATAGATTTAAATGATCAAATAGATAAAAACATCTACACACAAAGTTTTGGGACAAAGATAATCTATTTTATTCATATACAAGATGAAAGGTTACAAATTTTGTTTGTGGATACCTCTCCGTGAACCAAGTTTGGGCTCCTTTGTCATGACTCCAAGTGCACCAATCCCACATAGAATTCTCACAACCAAAATGCCATCATGGGAAGAAGGAAGGGTTGCATAGGGAGAATTGATGGAAGGGAAAGTTGAGGATCAAACTCAGAGCAAGATGCAAAACTTGGGCAATTAGAGGGAAAGGATTTTGGCATAGTTTTCTTATTCTCTTGTTCATATTTCTAAATTACTCCACTAGAACTCTTTTTATATGAGAAAAATATGGGTATTCAGTTTGGGTACAGACTACGAGGGATAGAATGGCTAGGAAATCCTCCATATCCCATAAACTCCACCGAAATACATGCAATTTTATAATTATTTCAGTTTTTGGAGGTAAATGCAGGATAACTAGCATGAAATAGGCATATGTACATGGGAGGACTAGTATGTAGCACATGTATGTATGCAGGATAATAGTGCAACAAGACGCGTACATTATCCAAAAAGTTTTTTTTTAGAAGGAAATATCTGCACTATGCTTGGAAAAGGATGCAAATGGATGGGGAAATGTATTGGATGCATAGATGTGGAATTTTACACCCACCTGGAAAGACATTTGATTGCATCAAAGATTTCATTGTAGTTAATGGGAATGATTCAATCAATTGTTGGACTTCCATACCTTTTCCTCCAAATCAATCATTTGATAGCTCTCTCATTCATTCCATAATCGACTTCTTGTTGTACATTATTGAGGTTGCAAAATACTATGACCCTGTAATGGACATTGATAAGGTCAGTCTTCGAATAATTTTTCATTTCACGTATTCCAAGTTCAAGGATTTTTATTTATTATCATAACCGCCTGACGTCTTGCAGATAATTGAATCGCCTCTTTCCAAACATGGCTTCATTAAGGGATTACAATTTAGCGTCAATTGTTCATACTTCAATTTTATGTATCATGTCCACATAGAAGAAGTAGTAGAGAGGGAAAGTGGTATCTGGTACATGGCTCATGCATGGTTAAATATCTTCATCCTAAAGAGAAAAATGGTATAATTTGATTCCAATATCTTTAAAAATATCCTCATAAAATGAGTTGATGGATTAATGTTCGTATATCCTATGAAGATAAGATTGTAAGTCTAACACCATTAAAATTCGGTGAATGAATGTAAGTTTTCTATATGTCATGTTCTAACCTGGTTATAAGCTTACATGCATGTCTATCTTGCCATGTCTATCTTGCCATGTCTAGGTGATATTATCTAACATTTGTTGTTATTCCTGGGGAGGATATCTTCTACATGGTATCCCTCCTCCGTGAGACCCGTGATTTCTTTGTTACAACAAACAACGAGATAGATGGTTACTACATTGAGTTTTAATTATTTTATCTTTAAATTTACCTTTCTTTCAGATGTTTAAAATGTAGAAATGGATAAAAATTTAGATATTATTTTTTTTTAGATGAGTGGAAACATATTTTCTATTAATATGTACCTTCCTTTTCTAGGGTTTCTAAGGCTAATCCTTTAAAGGATCAATTCGAATCTAAAATAACTTTAAAAAAAAACCATTCCATATGATGACTTGGCCATAATAGACAAAATGCTGTTGTATTTGCACACAAGTCTTGCAAAACCCTTTACCCTGCGACCTGGAAAAAATGAATTAAAATATCTGTCAAAGTAACTACTAAACAAAAATAGAAAGTGCAAGTACCTTCCAAGTTAACCAAGAAAATGGGTATAGTGATAGAGTGGTGATGAATTTACCCAATACTCAGATTGATACAAAATTTGAACTTGAAAACCTGTAAAAATTCAGAAGTTTGGTTGAAATTTCATGTATACTTTCCTGTTTCCACTACCAAACCCATACTCACATGTTGAGAAACCAATTTCATCCTCTTTATTTTTTTTTTGACTTATTTTGGTTTTGATCATCTGTCATTTCCTTCAACTGAGAATTTGTGTTTGTTATTTGCAATTGATTTTGTAAAATCATTTTTGTGTGACGTTTTTCTTGTCTCAGCATTGGTTGGATACAATGCTCTTCGTAGTCCATGATTTCTCTCTCCAATGTCATTGTCATTTACATATTTATATTTTCAATGCGTTCAGTAACAAAAGAAAACAATACCAAGCCTTATTTCAACTCTATGGCTAGGTTTAGAGATTCAAAGGGCCTTTTATTTATTTGAGGTTTTCTAGAAACCTCAAGAGTAGATCTTATGCGAGCACGAGGTAAGGAAACTGTTTGATTTTCATCTATGGTGTTTTTCAATTAGAACATGATGTTGTGGAGAATTGTGTCCATGAGGTCCAAGGTTAACAAATATTCTCCATGGGAAACTAAACTGAAAGTTTTCAAATCCTTCTTTGGGTTGAGTGAAATGAATATGATAGTATGTTTTAAAATTATTGTCTAAACATTATTGAGCCAAGATACTTGCTTGTGAAAAGTATCGTCTTTGTTTTACGGTGTGGCTCATCCGTTGTCAATATTGGGTGTTGTGGCTCATTCTCTGTCAGCATTGGGTGTTGGATGACATTACAAGGAAGTTGTAACTTATTGTAGCTCATTGTGTTTCAAAATTGGGTGCTAGATGACATTACACCACAGTTGTAGCATATTATTATACTTTTGGCTTTAAATTTTATATAATTTAATGAAAATTAAATCGACATTATTTGTATTTGTTTTCCTTTTTCAAAAATATATGTTTTAATTACCAATTTTAGTTTTATACGATTTTTTTTTTCTTTGATCTTATCAATACATTTAATTGTCTGGGTTTCTTTTTTTCCCAAAAATATGTGTTGAAGTTATAATCAAAACTTTATTTAGCCTTTAAAAACTATTATTTGAAAATAATAGTCTTTGTTTTCATCGTAATAATGCATCTAATTGACTTTGCTTCCTTTTCTAAAATTTATTCTAAACTTTGTTCTAAGGTAAAATTATTTTCTAAAATTTATTTAGGCCTAGCCTAGGCTTGTGGAAAATATCATTTGAAAAATATCTCGTACAGGTTTAGACACACATCGATGCCTACATTTATTATAAATCATTCACAATTATCATTTTTCTTAAATCTTATTACCATTATTAAAAACTTATTAATGCATATGATCGATGTCCTTGATTGCTTTTGTTCATAATTTCATTATCCAACTTTTTTTTAAGAAGGAAAATAGACCATATTTTAGGAATAAAATGACCATGCAACATTCTATTCTGAAGTTTCATAATGGACATAGCCTCAAGTAGTCGTCTTATCTTCAAAGTACAATGTATGGAACTTGGAATTTTATAGATTGTACTTATTGATGCAATTTTCCCATGGTCTTCCATCCATTCCATCCAAGCAAGTGTCCTCACTATGTACTCATTTCAAGTTATATGATGCATTTATTTACAGTGTCTTGCAATGATGTGATAGTTCTATGATGCAGTGTTTTACAAGTTTTATGATGCATTTATTTACAGCCTCTGAACTATGACATGCTACGCTTGAAACAAGGATCATCTACTAATTGTGGCAGGGACTTTCTTCCTTTTGCATCTCCACTTGTTAATAATGAAAATTAATAATGAAAATGTTGACTTATAATTACTGTGTGTATGGTTTAAAGATGAGATATATTTTTGAAGTTGTTCACATTATTCAATTTTGTTGATTTAAATATGCTCATAGAGTGTTAAGAAGAATTTAATAGTTAAAAAACATCTAATGGGGTCTAGGAATGCACTCAACTAATAAAGTGCATGCATTTATTTTCTTATAGATTTAGGCCCCTCCAAACTACCACACATGCTACCAACTAGCCAAAAAATCATAAATTGAGATAACATGTGTATTTTTAGAAATGCACTTGCATTAAAAATGTGTGTGTTCCTACGGAGATGAACAATCCTCTATGTATTTATAATATAAAAGCACAATGCGTTGTATTTTATTACCAAACCATGCAATGCATTTCTAGGTGGAGGTGTGATTTTAGGAGTGATACTGTGAATTTGACCACCACGAGGACAAAGAAAACTGGTGTATTTGCAAGCTAATTATGGTCTCTCATGACGCATTAGTGGAAATGAAAACATGGAAAAACAAGAATTTTTTAACTTGGAGGAATTATCCAGCATACTTTTAAAATGAATTTGAATATGGACTACAAATATGAAACATAGGAAATTGACTTGACTTTCCAAATATACAACTTTTATTCATAGAAAATGTGAACAACTGTGTCGAATTTGATCTTTTTCTAAAAGTGGTATGTTAATTTTACAACAAATTATAAGGTATATTTTTTTGTTCTTCCAGGTGTTGACTACCTTAACAATGGGATTTCATTCCAAAAAATTGTATAATTGTAGAGAACCCATTTTTCTAGTGCGGTGTATTTTTTGGAAATTTATAATATGAATTTTATATATTTTTTAAATTACGAAAGTCAATATATACTTGAAATTACAACGCCTTTTGTTCATGTAGTCTAAGAGTGTCTTAACATGCTCAAAATAACTTCTTTACTTTTTATATCGTAGATATCATAATCCTATAGTGAGACATATAACTCATTTTACAAATGGTTAATCCAACAAAATGTTATAGCAAAAATAAAAGAGGTATGTATTCTAGGATTTTGATATATGCGAACACAAAAATAGATTAAATATAGTAAACAATATTAATTAAAAGAAACTCTATATTTGGAATCTGCATAGCCAACTCTATCTATGGATGTTGTTTCGTCAAAAACTGAATTGTGTATCCTATAGAAAAATAACATAAAAAATAGAGATATAGAGAGGTTGTTATGAACATAAATAACATGAATATATACATGATGGTATGAATAATAGTAATAACAAATACTAATTAATAAATAATAAAGAGACGTGGCATATTAATAAAATGACGCATCTCTTATTGAAAGGGCACCCTTTCATGGGTATATAAATGACCCTCATTATCAATTATAAATCATCTCATCTATTATCATTATCAATCTATGTTTTATACATTCTTTTATATTTAAAGTCCTACATGGATTTTTGTGTTATACTCCAAGCATTTTGGATATTTCTTGTGTGAGCGAACTTTTGTTTGTGTCATTTGGTATCAAAGCTTCATATTC
>ML778772.1:56233-70871 GCA_009831015.1 Picea engelmannii | reverse complement strand
TATCCATCCATCGATGTTGTATCTGCATGTGCATTTTTCTTCATGTCCAAATACCTTCATCAATCTTGAGGTCCAAAACTCATGACTAGTGTTGGCATCAATGACAACAACCAATCTTCCAAAAATCTTGACCTTTGGCCAGTGTATTTATTAGAACTTGTTGTTTTACTATGTTTTCATTGATGTCAAAGGATTGATTTCAAAGGGTTATGTCAAGTATTGTCATAGTAATGTGTTTGTATCATTGATATATTGATTATTGGTTATATGGTCATTGATGTAATTGTTGTCAAAGGGTTGATTTCAAGTGGTTTCATAATGATGTGTTGATATTAAAGGGAGATGTATCATTGATGTCATGTTATGGTTGTTAGGAAGAACCAAATGTATAAACTATAAAGGATCTGGTCCTCTTATTCTAAAATCCCTCGCAGGAATACGCTCTTGGATGAAGTTCTCAAAGTGGTCCCCTTATGGTAAAATCCCTCTTTGGAAAATGCTTTGTAAAGGTCAAATGGTTAGGTGGTTGAGTATCCTAGAAGTGTGTGTAGGGAACCCAAGTTTTATTGAGGAATAATGTATTGAAGATCAATGAATTTGCAGGAGAAACTATTTCATATGGATAGTATATGTCATGTCATTTCTAGTGATACATGGAACATCACATAACCCCTCACGGTTAGAGAGTTATGGCCATGTGAAGATTGATAACCCTCATGATTTATATAGAATCCCCTATAAGGTCAAAGAAGTTCAATTATTCTAGAAGCTACTAGAAGAAGTTGACTAGTCAAGTGGGTGAAACTAGGAGATAATCATGGGGTTGAGTGGTTGCATTAAGAAAATAATTAAAAATTAATTAGTTGAAATCAAAAGCAGAGAACTTAATATTCCCCTACCATACCTCAATTAAGACACCAAATACTTTGACATCCTTTGTTTCGGAGTGATCCGTCAGAGTGTCCTACTCTGATTTCTCTGCTAAAAAAAATATGACGCCCATATGATGCAGGAGCGTCATCATCAACTGCAAGTGGAAGAAAGCTCAACACACTAGCGTGCTTTTTGAAGTGATGATTTTGAATTTAAGAAGGAATATCACGAAAATATTTTGAAAAGATTGTAATTAAAAGAACATATTAAATGTTTTAGAGCTTGACCATCGCATGAGATCGATGAGGAATGTATTTTATTTTAATGTGGTAGATTGCAGTACATATTCAAAGCATTTGATCTTATATGTTTGCCTCAAAACATTTATTGTAATAAATCCTTAGCAGTTGAAATCTTTTATTTTGATAGGATAACACTAAGGTAGTCAGAGGGAAAATATCTATGAGCTCTCTTGTATAAATAAATGTATTGCTTCCCAAATGAGGTTCTTGCAATTTAGTTGAAGGTTGTCGAGAGTTGTTCCAAATGTTTGGTGTTGTTGTTATTGTGTCCATCCGAATGAATGAATGGTAAGCTTTTTGTTATTTTCAATTCTATGTTATTACTTGTTCTTATGTTATGAATGCATTTACATGGTTGAATGTATGAATATGTGAGATATTATATAAGTTTCAATTGTTTATCTTCTACGAGCTTGTGCAAGGAGTGCATAGTGTCTGCAAGGTGTGAATCGACAAAGTATATTTTGAATTATAAGATCAAAAGAGATAACGTGAAACTTTTGTATGCACGGAGTGCATAAGAGTCCACAGGTGTACGTCGAGAGATTATGTTTCGATTAAGAAATCTAGGCGAGATAGTTTGAGAGTGTGCGTAGGAGGGAACACACTCAGATTCATATTGCTCAAGAGGAACAATTGAGTCGTGGAAGGATAGTCGCAAGGAGTGCACAGTCGCCCGTCAAAATTTAAGTTCAAGGAAGTCTTTCGCAAGGTGTGCATAGGGTTGATACTTGGCTAAGTATCGAAGAAGTCATTATGAGAAGTTTAGAGTGTCGAAAAGGAACAATTCCAAGAGAGACAACTTGGAGATTTGTATGCAAGGGGTGTGTCTTGTCCGCAAGGAGTGCGTGACATAGTATTTTGACTCAGGACCTCAGGAGTAGTAGGGTAAGTTTGTTTGCAGAGGATTTTAAGGAACTGTCGCAAGGTGTGTGTAGTCATCCATAGAGAATTTAAGTTGTGCAGGAAGACCTATTGCAAGGTATGCAAAGGGTAAAATTTGAATAAGTGTCGAAGAAGACATTTTGAGGAGTCAAAGTGTTTGAGGGAGGACAAGCTCAGAAGAGGTAGCGGGGAGAATCCTTTGATAGGGAGGAGTCCTTGAAGATTATCCAAATTAAAGAGCAATATTCCTCCAGGAGGAAGCAAGATCATTCCACACCGTCAGATCTGGGAGAGTTGCATGAAGGATAGTCATGGAGTCCTTCTTCACTTCATAGTTCGGAGGCTTTAAATATTTTGAGGAGTGGATATCGCCAAAGGCGCGAAGTGATCCTAGTCGTTGGTTGTGAGGAGGATACGTGGAAGTGGATTAGAGAGTTTGGGAGGTTTATTTTCAAATATTATGTGGAGCAAGTGAAAGATTCGTGAAGTTGTGAAGGATGAAGTAAAGATGGACTGTCGGATCTAGGAATAAATGCAGTGGAGATCCATGTGTTTTGGAAGAAAGAAATTTCGAAAGGAAATGAGGGTGGAGGTCATAAAAATTTTGAAGCCCGAAGTTACGAAGAGGACTGGCTCGAGGTCATAACTCATGATCATATGAGAATAAGAGGCTAGTGAGTGGAGCTAGTGCCCACCAGATAAAGTTACCAAAGGCGCCAGAAAATGGTTGTGAAGGTAATTCAAACCTGCGAGGTAATAATCAGGGACCTATGTAAATTGTTTCAGTGTCTATTGGAAGCACAAGGAGCTAATTCGGCTCAAGTAGTTGATGATCCTTTCCCGGGAGATCATGGAACCCTGACGAGAAGGGGGGGTGTTGCATCAAGTGGTATCAAAGAAACAATTTTCTTCCAGACAACAGGAAAATGTGATAAGGTGAAAAGAGTATCTTGATATCATCAAGTGGTATCAGATACATCAAGTGATATCTATGTAAAGGACAAATTTCAGCACAATGTCTCCTAGAAGACGTGGAGAGCCAACTGTAGAAAATCAAGTTGTAGAAAGGGAGATGAGAGAACTTTGTGCAATGTTAGATGCTATGGAGACTACACAAAGGAGAGCACCTATTGTTGGAGACATCAGTGATGCAGAGAATGAAGAAGTGGAAGTTGAAGAAGTTGTAGGAGAGGATGTTGCAAAGGAATGCTTTCTAAAAGTGGTTGTCAAATTGGGAGCTAGAGCGAAGATAGACATACCAATGTATGAAGGAAATTTAGATGAGGAAGAATTGTTGGATTGGATAAGGTTGATGGACAAGTACTTAGACTAAGGAGAAGAAGGTGAAACATGTTGTCACCGGATAAAAGGGACATGCAGCGCTGTGGTGGGATGAACTACAGGCTGACAAGAGATGCAAATGAAAGAAAAAGATCAAGAGTTGGGATAGAATTGTAGCCAAGTTGAAAGCTAAATTCATACCCAAGGATTACCAGATAAATTTGTTCAGGAAGTTGCAAAACCTTAAACAGAAGGGAATGATAGTGAAGTATTACACACAAGAGTTCTACAAACTGAACATCAAGGCTGGATAGAGATAAAATGATGATGAAAAGGTTTCTAGGTATATCAATGGCCTGAGATATGAAATCTAGGAAGAAATCAACATGGTGACAGTGAGGAAAGTGGAGGATGCTTATCAGATTGTGTTGAGAGAAGAAGAGAATTTGGCTAGGAAACAGAGGCAACGAAGCAAAGGAGAAATTCTAAATAGAGGTAAGGTAATTGTCCATGATAAGGCACAAAATCCCAAGGTTGAGACTTGAAAACCACATAGTCACTCTAAAAGAGGAGAAATTTCTTGAGGGAGACAGTATGGCAGAAGAAACTCTTTTCGTCAAGGAAGAGGAAGAGGCAGAGGAGGAGAAGTGAAGTGTTATGCATGTGGAAAGACATGAGACATGTCTTTGGAATTCCCTGAGAGAAAGAAATAAGGAGGAGGTGAAGATGACTTTTGGAAGCGTAGAAGCAGAAGGTGCAGAAGATGGGATATATTTGATGATCAAGAAGGTTCTCTTGAATCCAGAGCCAGAGGTTGAAAAACTAGTGCAGAGGAACAATTTGTTCAGGACTAAAGATAGACTATGAAAGGTGAGAGTTCATAGTGGGAGAACTGATAACTTAGTATCCATAGAGATGGTGGAGAAATTGGGGCTGAAGACAACTACAAATCTGATTCCATATAGAGTTTCATGGTTGCAAAAAGGACACCAGGTAATGGTAACTAAACAATGTCTAGTTGAATTTAAGATAGGAGGATATAGGGATGATATTTTGTGTGATGTGATTCCCATGGATGTATGTCATGTTTTGTTGGGGAGACCATGGTAGTATGACAAGAATGGAATTCATGATGGGAGAAAAAATACTTATACTCTAGAGAAGAATGGTAGGACACACATGTTGCTACCAATTTAGGAAAAAAAAGTGAGGGAAGAAGCCAACACAAATATACTTTTCATGAGTTGGGAGGAACTCCTGAGTGAAGTTAAGAAGGAACATGATATGCAATTTGTTTTGGTAAGGAAACCCAAATTTTCCCTTACAACTAATTCTATGGATGATCTACCTGAACAAATTCAGGAGATGTTGGAGGATTTTGCTGACATAGTAGTGGATGAGTTGCCAAGATCATTGCCACCAATAAGGAGTATCAACCATCACATTGATCTAATACCAGTAGTAAGTCTTCTGAACAAAGATGCGTACATATTAATACCTCAAGAGAATGAGGACGTAAATATACAAGTCCAGGATTTGATGGAAAAGGGTTTAGTCAGAGAAATCTTGATTCCATGTGCAGTACCAACTGCGTTAAGTCCAAAGAACGATGGATGATGGAGAATGTGTATAGAGTCAGGAGCCATAAAGAAGATCACCTTTAAGTACATATTTCCTTTATGAAGGATGGATGACTTAATGGATTGTTTGAGTGGAGAAAATTATTTTTCAAAATATAGAATTGAAAAGTGAATATCACCAGATAAGGATGAGAGAAGGTGATGAGTGGAAAACAACCTTAAAAAAAAATGAGGGGTTGTATGAATGGATTGTTATGCCATTTGGCTTAACAAATGCCCTGAGGACTTTTATGAGTTTGATGAATGAGGTATTAAAATATTTTATTGGTAATTTTGTGATTGTATATCTGGATGATATATTAGTCTCCAATAAAACTAAAGAAGAGAATTTGAGACACCTGACATTAGTGATGAGGATATTGCAATGAGAGAAGTTGTTGATAAATCTAAAGAAATCCTCTTTTATGAAGACATAACTCATTTACTTGGTTTTTTTTTATCTCTTTAAATGAATTGAAGATGGATCCAGAGAAGGTGAGAGCAATCAGATAATGGCCATCACCAAGAAGCATATTTGAGGTTAGAAGCTTCCATGGATTAGCGATTTTCTATCGAAAGTTCATTAGAAATTTTAGTGGCATTTGTACACCAATGATGGATACGGTGAAGAATAGACACAAGCCTTTTAAGTGGATAGAAGAAGCTGAGAAGAGATTCTGGATATTAAAGGAAAAGATAAAAGAACAACCGATTATGGTCTTGCCAGATTTCAGGAAGACATTTCAAGTAGGATGTGATGCTAGTGGAGTTGCAATTGGAGCTGTTTTAAGCCAAGACAATAAACCTGTTGCATATTTTAGTGAGAATCTTAATGATACTAAGAGAAAGTAATCCACATATGATAAATAATTTTATGCAATAATTCAAGCCTTGAATAAATGGAGGCCCTATCTTGTTCCAAAAGAGTTTGTTTTGTATAGAAACAATCAATCTTTACAATTCATAACTAGACAGGAGAAGTTAAGTAAAAGACATGCTAAGTGGATAGAGTTTATGAAAAAAATCATTTTTGTCATTAAACATATTTCTGGTAATGCTAACAAAGTTGTTGATGCATTGAGCAGGAGATGTCTGATTCTATAGGAATTTCAAGTGAAAACCTTAGGGTTTGAACACCTTAAGGAGATGTATTGTGATGACCCAAATTTTCAAGAGGCATATGAAGCATGTGGAAATCCTGTCCTTAGAGACAAAATCCAGTGGGAAGATTATTTGATTCAAGATGTATTTTTGTTTAAAGGTTTCCAGTTGTGCATACCAAAGTGCTTGATGACAGAGAATCGGCTAAAGGAAAAACATAGTGGAGGTCTAACAGGACATTTTGGACATGACAAGACATTTTCACAGTTGAACAATTCATACTATTGGTCAGGTATGAGGGTAGAAGTGAAGAATTTTGTGGACAGACGTAAAATTTTCCAGTATGAAAAAGTAAAGAAGTAGAACATTGGATTGTATCAACCATTTCCTATTCCATATAGGCCTTGGAATGCAATACACATGGATTTTGTGTGGGGATTGCCAAGGACACAAAGAGGAAATGATTCCATATTTGGGGTAGTTGATAGATTCTCAAAGATGACACACTTTATCCCATGCCATAAAAATGATGATGCAACACACATTGCAAATATGTTTTTTAAGGAAGTTGTGAGACTTAATGGGTTTCCCAAGAGTATTGTCTCCGACAGAGACACTAAATTTGTTGTTCATTTTTGGAGAACAATGTGGAAGAAACTGGGGAAAAAATTGTCTTTTAGTTTATCATATCACCCTCAAACAGATGGACAGGATGAGGTGGTAAATAAGAGTTTAGGAAATTTGTTGAGGAGTCTGGTCATTGAACATCATAGCCAGTGGGATCATATTCTGTCACAAGCATAGTTTGCATACAATGACTCACCAAATAGAATTACAGGAAATAACCCATTCGAGATAGTATATGGGATGAATCCAATAGGAGTTTCATAGTTGAGATATCTGGAGTAGAATGAATTCATAAGTGTTGGGGAAGAAGACTTTGTTGAAAAAATGTAGAAGCTTCACAATCATATCAAAGAGTAGTTGTAGAACAACAACAAAGAGTATAAACACATAGTTGATCAACATAGGAGAAAAATTCAATTTGAAGTGGGAGATCAAGTTATAGCACATCTCAGGAAGGAAAGCTTCCCAAGAGGAACATATAACAAAATGAAGCTAAAGAAGATAGGACCATGCAAGATACTAAGAAAATTTGATGAAAATGCTTATGAGATTGAGCTTCCAGAAGATGTGGGTATGTTGCCCATTTTCAACATTTTAGATCTGTATCCTTAGAGGGAAGACGACACCAGAGAGTCTAAAGATCATAAAGAGATTAAGTGGAAGAAGGAGATGCCTGTAGCAGAAAATCCGCATATGGAGAAGATCATAGATCATAGAATTGGCAAGAAGACTAGGAGAAAGACTTATTTGGAGTATCTGGTAAAGTGGAGAGGACACCCAATAGAATATGCTAGTTGGGTAAATGAGGAAGATATTCAGAAGCATGAAAAGTCAGTGCATGATCTCATGGATAGGATTCCATGAATTTTTGTCCAGAGGAGTATGATGCAGGAGCATCGTCATCAAGCACAAGTGGAAGACAACTCAGCGTACTAGCGTGAATTTTGAAGTGATGATTTTGAATTTAAGAAGGCATATCACACAAATATTATGGAAATATTGTAGTTAAAAGAACATATTAAATGTTTTCTAGCTGGACCATTACATGAGATCGACGAGGAATGCATTTTCTTTTATTGTGGTAGATTACAGTATAGATTCAAAGCGTTTTCTCTTATTTGTCTGTCTCAAAACATTTATTGTAATAAATTCTTAGTAGTTGAAATATTTTATTTCGATATGATACCACTAAGGTAGTCAGAAGGAAAATCTCTATGAGAGCTCTTGTATAAATAAATGTATTGTTGCCCAAATGAGGTTGTTGCAATTTAGTTGAAGGTTGTTGAGGGTATTGTAGCTGAGAATTGCTGAGAGATGTTGAAGAGCATTGTATGAATCCATGTACATACCATTTGAATGAATATAAAAGAGAAGAGTTGTTCCAAATGTTTGGTGTTGTTGTTACTATGTCTATCTAAATGAATAAATGGTAGGCTTTCTATTATCTGCAATTCTCTGTTATTACTTGTTCTTATGTTATGAATTCATTTACATGGTTGAATGTATGAATCTGTGAGATATTAGATAAGTTTTAATTATTTATCTTCTATTATCCTGTGTAAGGAATGCATAGTGTCTGCAAGGTGTGCGTCGAGGGAGTCTATTTCGATTCAGAAGCTCATAAGAGATTACGTGAAACTTTTGTATGCAAGGAGTGCATAAGATTTGGCAAGGTGTGCGTCGACACAGTTTGTTTCGAATCAAAAATCTAGGAGGGATAGTTTGAGAGTGTGTGTAGGAGGAAATGCACTCAAAGTCATATTGTTTAGGAGGAACAATTGAGCCATGGAAGGATTGTTGCAAGGATTTCACATTCACCCATCAAAATTTAAGTTGAAGGAAGTATGTTGCAAGGTGTGCACATGGTCGATACTTGTCTAAGTATCGAAGAAGTCATTCTAAGAAGTTCAGAGTGTCGGAGAGGAACAAGTCTAAGAGAGACAACTTGGAGCTTTGTATGTAAGGAGTGTATCTTGTCTGTAAGGAGTACATGACAGAGTATTTTGACTTAGGAGCTCAGGAGGAGTAGTGTATTTTTGTTTGTAGATAGTTGTAAAGAACTTTCTCAAGGTGTGCGTAGTCCTCCATAAAAATGTTAAGTCATGGAGGAATACCTGTTGCAAGGCATGCACAGGGTAAAATTCGACTAAGTGTCGAAGAAGATGTTTTGAGGAGTCAAAGTGTTTGAGGGAGGACAAGCTCAAAAGAGGTAGCAGGGAGAATCCTTTGATATGGAGGAGTCGTTGAAGATTCTCCAAATTAATGAGAAAGATGTGTTCAGGAGGAAGTGAGATCATTCCAGAACATTAGATTTGGGAGAGTTGCACAGAGGATAGTCGTGGAGTCCTTTGACACTTCATAGTTTAGAGGATTTAAAGAGTTTGAGGAGTGGAGATCGCCGAAGTCACGAAGTCGCTAAGTGATCCTAGACGTTGGTTGTGAGGAGGATACATGGCAGCTAATTAGAGAGTTCGAGAGGTAGAGTTTAAGAGATTGTGTGGAGAAAGTAAAAGCTTCGCGAAGTCATGAAAAAGATCTGTGTGTTTCGACAAAAAGGAATTTCGGAAGGAAATGAGTGTGGAGGTCGTAAAATTTATGAAGCCCAAAGATATGAAGAGGAATGGCCCAAGGTCATAACCCACAGTCATATGTGAAGAAGATCCTATCCAATAGAACTAGCGTCTGCCATATAAAGTTACCTGAGGTGCCAAAAAATGATTATGTGGGTAATTCAAACCTGCAAGGTAACAATCAGGGACTTGTGTAAATTGTTTCAGGGTCTATTGGAGGCCCGAGGAGCTAATTAGACTCAAGTAGTTGAAGATCCTTGACCGAGAGGTCACAAAATCTCGAGAGAGAAGTCAGCGCTGCATCACCATACTTAGAAATGTGATCTGGACCATAGATATATTGAAGGATCTACCTAAACTATTGGATATATGATGATCCATATCGAAGTAGGAGGAATTGGTTACATCACAATCAAATAGATGCCATGTCATCTAGCACCCATGAAAGGGATCCATGAGGAAGACATGTCATAGAAAGAAGTTACATGTGCTCATATGCCACATCAGATGCCACGTTAGATACACATGCAAGCCACCTAAGTATGCAATGTGTTAGACCTCGTATATTGAAACATCAATCAAGATGTGTAGATGCATAGATGATTTTAGGGGCTAAATTTGGCAAATGGGCTAATTTTTCATAGTTTTTTCCCAAAAAATGATTCGCCAATTTCCATTTTTTCTAAAAACGATTCTCCCAAATTCCATAGAATAAAATTATTTTACCTTAAAAATTGCCAAAATTTTATAGACAGTATATAAAATCCTTAGAATTTTTAATATTTTTACAAAACTATCATCAAACATTTTGCATTTTGCATATTCAGGGCTCGTAACATTAGCCCATGTTTCTACATTTTAATATAATTTTTCATCCGTAAAATCATCCCTATGTAGATGAATCCCACATCTGTTAGAAAAACAGGACCATGGAGCAATAAAATAAAACAAATGTGGAAGAAAAACACTAAAGATACGCAATACAATAGAGACACAAATTTACGTGGTTCACCCAGTGTGGGCTACGTCCACCAGAGAAATTGCTAGGTCCTTGCTTTATTATTATACAGCAAATGAAGGGATACAACCTACAACAAATCCGTTGTAAATTCCTCTTCTTTCTCTCACACTCTCCTCTCTCAGAATACAATATTCTCTATGTTGCATAGCCGCAATACATTTTCCTCATAACAGAGGGTTTCCTTCTAGGGAAAAAATCCCTAACATAATTTATACCATTAGATCTGCGACCTTATAATGAACGGTCCAGATTTACAATGAAATTACAATATACATTTACAAGGCAATTTTTCCTTCGAGGGCTTTGCCCTCGAACCCTCGCCAGGGGTCCATTTTCCACCAAACCCCCCAGCCAGGGGGATATCCACCCTAGAGCCCATAGAGGGGGTACCTCCCCTCTGCACTCCCCCGTCTGGAAGAGTGTACATACTTCTGGGGTCTAAAGTCTTCATGGGGTATAAACACAGCTGAAAAACACAAAACTAATGAATCAAGAAGATAATCAGGCTCCACAACCAACAACATCATGTCCAGCTCAAGTGCCACATCATTTGTGATGTCTACATGATGTATTGTGATAGCTCAACCTTCAAGGTGACAAGGATGCGAGTATTGAAGATATACTATCCCAATGGTGACACATGTCAATTGTTGATTGTGCCATACAAGAGTAGGTCAATTTATATGAAAACATATTATGTCTTCATCTCATCCATTGATTTAGAACTACGAGTGAATATCCATAGTTCATTGAAGAGGCTCTAGTTGAAGTTAACTATAGTAACTATGCTCCAACAACGAATAACTCTCAGAGAAAACAAAAACCATTTATTTGAATGGTATATCTCAGTCATTCATCTAAGAACTATTTGTTTGATTAGAGTGTGTAAAGATACTCTAATGAAGGTTTCCAAAGGAGCAATTCAGATCGTAGATCAACAAGAAGGAGAGACACAAAAACAATAGTAGATCTATATTGGGTCCCCCTTGACCATTCATGATCAATTAAGAGAGATGGATATAGCTATAAGGAAGGTTTAAGGAGTGATGAAATAAACATTGTTGATCCTAGCTCTTCAAGGGTTGTTGGAGCTATCACAATACCTACCATCAGAGTGAAGTTGACTAATGGACTTCAACAAGGAGGAATATGTGGACCAATGATAAATGTTGATCAATGATCAGATGAATTTTGTGAATAGAAATGTTGTTGAGCGTTTTCATGTCCCAATGAGTCAAATATGAAATAAAAGATCGATGGACGAGATCAAATATATACTTGATCTAATGGTGGATGAGTGTTGAGGTCCTGATGAATAAATCCATGATAGAGATTAATCTAAGGGAAGATCAAAATTTTTGTGAGCGTCAAGGTTGTGTTAAGTGTTTTGGTACCTGCATGATCCTTATATCAAGGAAGGAATCAATTGTTGCTATCAATCAGGGATTTGATCGAATGGTGGTTGAGCATTGAGAACTAGTGAACAATATTGCATTCAACATAAAGGATCCAATACTAGTTTTCATGGAGGAGTTTCAAAGGATATTTAGAACCTGATTTTGAGAAAGAATCAAAGAGAGTTGGATCCTACCCCATAAAGCCTTTTATGTGGAAAAATATGTGGATGTAGGAAGATCTATAAATGATGATTCCGTAATTGAGAAAAGGGAGAAACTGTGGTGGGAGGGAATTGAAATAGATTTTGTTTTGAGGCTTGTGAGAAATGTCGAAAGTGATGAATATGGTATGAGGTTCAATCATATAGAAGATTAAGCATTCTAGAGAGATAAAGGAATAGAGGTGATATTGAATTCCATGTTCTAATCAAGAGATTGTTGGATATTACTTTAGCGTGGCTAGGTGGTGTTAGGGAGAGGATCGAAGTCCTCATTATAAGTTGGTTCTTACATTGAATTTTGGTGCCTTATTTATTAGAAAGTGGGTGCTTGAAGTGTAGGTTGTTGCCTATAGATCTACAAGTTGGTGCATGTAGCAAGGATTGGTGTCTGATGTAGGGGATAGTCAACTTTGTTGAATAGAAATAGTTGGTCAAATGTGGTAGTTAGAAATTTAATTTTCTCAAAGTATCTACTAATTCATTGATCGAGGAATTTAAGTAGTTACAACTACCTGGTAACTAGACCTATAGGAATATAAATAGACAAGAAAATAGATACTTTGATAACTATGTGGGAGAGATTGTATACGCTATAATACATTGCTATATCCTTTAGTAAATATAGATCTTTGGGCTCTCACTACTTGTGTATGTATTTGGATATATATGTGTGTGTATATTCTATGATGCATATATAAGGACTACTGGTAATGCTCTATACTTTCCCCTAGACTACAAAATTGGTTTCGTTACTAGTAGTTTTGAACCTAGGCATGCAGAAGGATATATAGATGTTAACCCTGCAAGACATACATGAATGGTGGGAGTGCAAGACTGAGAATTACATTAAAAATTACACCAGAAGAAATAATATTTCACTCATAGAAGCAAGAGAAAGGTTATTTTCAGAAACCCATGAAATATTTTTAGAGGCCATCCATGAAGTACTATTTCAGTACATCAAAAATTCGGGTAATGCATAATTTGACATTCGGGGAGAAACTTTGCCTCAAGCTTACAAACGAAGGATGAAATAATTTGCACGACTGGTTCGAGAGAGTTGTTGAAGATGATATTTTAGAGAAATCCATCTAAGATCAAACATATCTTGATAGAATAAATGAAACAATTTATACCGACTTGCACAACGAATTCTTGTGTACTTGTAACATCTCTGGCCACCAACAAGCTAGGTAATTCTATAAAAACACCTTAACTTTGCTTCCTTTACTACTCTAATACCAAATTGTAACATCCCCGACCACCCATAGGCCGGGAAATGATAACGCAGAACATAAATATATATTTAACATGCATTTCTAATGAATTCAATCACATAACTCAGAGTTGCTACTACCATACAGACTCAAATGGAATTAATAGTAATTCAAACATGCAACGTAATACATGATAACATTTAAGAATCACAATCATGCATAACATATATAATTAATCACAGAAATGATACTTATCTTTTAACTGGAGTAAAACCACAAAATGCATGCAAACCTTCCATGAACCTCCCAGCATTATACCACACTACTCATCACTCTTAGCAGTAGGTCACCCCTGAGATGGAACTAAACTCCATTGGGAAAGGGATTCCTAGGCTAGGCAAGGTCAACAAGAAAGTCACACAGTTTAGAGGAAGGATTATCTCCCAGGAGCCACTTACACTCACTACTCATAGACTCTCATTACCCACATGTCTGTCCCACCCCAGGCGTATACACCTCCATTGTCACACAGTCCATCGGCTACTCCACCTCCCTTACCTTGGGCTTCAGCAACAGGCCAGACTGGAATTCTAAGAGCTCTGTAGCAGCTACGGGACTCCCGCCAGAATAACTCACCTCCTCATCACACTTTCTCACCTAGAGAGAGTTTCTCACAGGCCTGACAACCTGCCTCTTCAATCCACAACCACCTCTCTCACCTGGAGAGAGATTTTTCCACAGGCTTGACAACCTGCTTCTTCAATCCACAATAGCTAAATCGGGTAAGGCAAAGGACGGATGAGTAAATTATAAAGGTTAAAAATGGTCATAGGTTCAGTAATTGTTGAGATGGATGGATATGGGCTTTCTCAGTGCGTGAGTGAAATTCATAGGAGAAAATGGGGTAGACTGGTCTAGCATAGACAAGATGATGCAAGTGTGAGCCAAACTCTATGGGTGAGTGAGTTCTTGAGTGCATGCAAGGGTGCATGAGTGTGCAGAGGTCGATGACAGAGGCCAAACGAGTTAGACAGAGGATGAAAAAATGGGGAGCGAACCCCCAACACAAATTGAATCTTCATCTTTAACTGCATGTTCCTAGGTCAAAACCTATCTTTCTGGAGTTGCATGCACTCCATTTAGCATTTGTTCCCTTTCCCAGGAACTTAGGATAAAAACATATCCTTTGACATAGTTTTTGGAATAATGATAATAAATTATTATTCTCGTGGACTTAATCCCCTAGAATTAGGCCCCCTTTCCAACCTCTCAACCCCCTCACCCTTACCCAACCTAGTGGATCTTAGTCCCCCATCACTCTTTCTTCGTTTTCGGTCTACACGCAATGATGTTTTTATATTAATAATATGAATATTTACATGTACACACATAAGCTTACCAACTTATAACTACTCATCTCACCAGCCTACAAAACATGTTTAAAATTCATAAGTAAAATTGGGTCTCATCCTTGGGGTATTACAATCCCCTCCCCTTATTTTTTCACTGTCCTCAGTGCAACTT
>ML778772.1:34526-46051 GCA_009831015.1 Picea engelmannii | reverse complement strand
TCTTCTGTTTAATCCCCTCTCCTTACGTGACCAAGGTTGTGACCAACTGCCTAATTGAAAGGTGCATCACGATTTCACGTATCTGGTCTTTGCATATGAGTCACCTCGACTCTCCCAAATTCCGAAATCCCGACGGGAGCCTAGCATGTGCTAGCCCTCTATTCTCCTTCACAGATGTGACCATTCATTAGGACCATTCGCCTAACTCAAAAAGCGTTTCGTCCACTTGATTGTTCTTCTGAAACCAAAACTTGGGAGTTCCAATCACCAGATCAACGGTCCCCAATACCCGCAATCCAACAGTCCTGATCTATTTTTCACGCATAAAGACTTTGCATTTCGCGAAGTTGGAATATCGCTCGCCTCCCTTATCTCGATATCTGAACTCCCGATATCTGAACTTCTAATATCTCCTTTTCTTTGAAAGGATTCAATGGTCGATATCCTCCATCGATACGACAACTCAGATCAAATCACGATTTCAGAATTCACAAGTTCCTAGAACTCTTACCTCTTATTTCCCAAGTTGCGAACTCCTGATGAAACCAGATCTACGGATGATCTCCCTCTTTCGATCAACGATTGTGATCAAATTGTGATTTCATCACTCGTTAATTCTTATAACTCATCCTTTGACTTCTCCGAGTCCCAAGTCAGCGAAATATTGAACTCTTGCCACGTGTCCTATCTAGATGGACAATTTTGATGATTTTAGAATTCTGTAAGTTTGATTCTCCTGTACATTTTCAAAGATTTAATGTTAGTGAACTTTACCTTGATTGGACGGATACGATGTTTATGTTCTCATATCAAACGATTGAGATCTTTCCTCCTCTACACTTTCTTCTCGTTCTCTGGACGCTGATCGGATGGTCCATATCTCTCTCCTTAAGCTTACGCTTTCTTCAGACTTAGAAGATTTTTGAAATATTCAAAGCCTTCGACCTTTGTCTTTCCTATGATTTTGTTTCTTGTTTCATGTCCACACTTTTTGTAAAGTATTATCCCTTCTGAGCTTGATCTCCTCAAAGGTTTCGATCTCCCAAGCACTTCTTCCTTTTCGAGAAATTCGTCAAACTTAGATGTAAAGATTCTTGAAAAGAATTCTTTCCCGCCTTCTTGGAATTCCTCTGTTCTTGTCCTTCGAATTCTTTATGGATTCACTTTGACACTGAGTCGAATTTTGAATCTATGCACTCCTTGCAACAGATTCTTATGAAAGATCTGGATTCTTGCAGATGCCTGTGCACTCCTTGCAACAGTCACTTTGCACTACCTGCAAAGGAAATATTACGCTATTTCTTCTGAGATTTACGAGTCAAAACAGACCCTATCAATGCACTCCTTGCGGACTGTGTGCACACCTTGCATCGACTCATGAAGAAAATAATTTTTAAATTATTATGCAAGCATTTCAAAGCTACATACAATCCTAGCAAGATTCACTCATTCTTGAAAATATTACGACAACAACAAGGAAATTGCAAACAATATTTACACCATACGTTCGATCAATTTTCCTTTGTTATCTTCATTCAAAATAAAGAAAATGGTTACAGTAAAATTCAAACAACAATCACTTCTTTGAGATTCCTACTTTCTCACATCTATCGTAACCCCCTTTTGGGTGTACAAAACCTCTCTTTATACAAAAGAAAACAAACTAACTGCTACCTAATTGTGGTTACATCGAGACTAGGGTTAAATTTCTAGGTCACACGTGCTCATTCTGTCTATGTGCGTGATCTTTTCTTTTATTGTTTTCTATCAAGTTCAAAATATTTTCAGTGCTGGCTATTACTCAAGACCCCATATTGGTCCTTAGGCGCTGAGTTGTCCTGCCATGTGTACTTGTTGATGATGCTCCTGCATCATACTCCCCTGAGAAAAAATTCATGGACTCCTATCCATGAGCTCCTACACCAACTTTCCATGCTTCTAGATATTAGCTTCACTCTCCCAACTAGTATCTTCTATTGGATGTCCCTTCCACTTGACCAGATACTCAAAATAAGTTTTTCTTCGGGTCTTCTTACCAATCCTCTGATCAACGATCTTTTCCATCTGTGGTTTTTTTTCTCTAGGAATTTTTTTTTCCCACTGAATCTTCTCTTGATATGTTGATCCCTCTGTTTCGTCCTTCCTGTAAGGATACAGGTCTGAGACATTGAATATGGGCGATATGCCCACATCATTTGGCAGCTTGATGTCATAGGTATTTGCATCAAACTTCTTCAAGATCTTACATGGACCTATCTTCATCTTTAGCTTGTTATATGTCCCCCTGGGGAACCTATCCTTCCTGAGATGTGCTAGAACCTGATCTCCTATTTCAAATTGATTTTTTCTACGATGTTGATTAGCTCTGCGTTTGTACTCTTGGCTAGAATTTTGCAACTGCCTTCTGATATGGATATGGAGCTTCTACATTTCAATAGAAAAATCTTCTTCTCCAATGCTCATGGTCTCACTCTATTCCAAGTATCTCAAATTAGATACTCCCCTGGGTTGCATTCCATACAATATTTGGAACGGGATCTTCCCAGTGCTCCTATTTGGTGAGTCATTATATGCAATATCTGCTTGTTGTAGAATCTGATCCCACTGATTATGGTACTCAGTGACCAGAATCCTCAATAAGTTTCCCAAACTTTTGTTTACCACCTCAGTCTGTCCATTTGTCTAAGGGTGATAAACTGAGATAAAGGAAAAATCTGTCTCTAACTTCTTCCACAGTGTTCTCCAAAAATGACCAACAAATTTTGTGGTTGTATTCGAGACAATGCTTCTGGGTAGGCCGTGAAGTCTCACAACTTCCTTAAAGAACATATTCGCAAAATGTGTTGCATCACTTGTATTATGGCATGAGATAAAGTGTGCCATGTTTTGAAATCTATCGACCACCACAAATATGGAATCACGTCCTCTTTTCATTCTTGGCAGTACTAACACAAAATCCATGCTTATTTCATCCCAAGGCCTCTCTGGTATGGGAAATGGTTGATACAATCCAGTGTTCTGTCTTTTACATTTTGCATGTTGGCAGATTCTACATCTGTCCACGAATTTTATCACATCTGTTCTCATACCTGGCCAATAGTATGAACTACTCAACTGTGCAAATGTCTTATCATGGCCGAAATGTACAACCAATCCTCCACTATGTTTTTCCTTCAAAAGGTTATCCCTCATTGAGAATTTTGGTATGCACAATTGATTTCCCTTGAACAACAATCCATCTTGAATCATATACTCTATCCACTAGCTTCTATCTCTTAACACAGGATTCACACATGCTTCATATGCCTCCTTGAAATATGGATCATCATTGTACATTTCCTCAAGGTGTTCAAACCCTAAGGTCTTTACCTGAAATTCCTACAGAATCAAACATCTCCTGCTCAATGCATCAACAACTTTGTTAGCATTCCCAACAATATGTTTTATGACAAAAGTAAAATTCTACATAAATTCAATCCACTTTGCATGCCTCTGATTCAATTTTTCCTGTCTGGTTATGAATTGTAAATCTTGGTTATCACTATATAAGACAAATTCCTATGGGACAAGGTAATGTCTCCATTTCTTCGGGGCTTGGATTATGGCATAAAAATCCTTGTCATATGTGGATTATTTTCTCTTAGTCTCATTCAAATTCTCGCTGAAGTAAGCAACAGTTCTATTGTCCTAGCTCAAAATTCCTACAATTGCAATGCGACTTGCATCACATCTCATCTGAAATGTCTTCTCAAAATTTGGCAAGACCAGAATTGGTCACAATGTTATTTTCTCCTTCAATATATTGAATCTCTTCTCAGCCTCCTCTGTCCATTTAAAATACTTGTGCCTTTTCTTCACTTTAACGATCATTGGTGCACAAATTCCACTGAAATCTCTGATGAACTTCCTATAGAAACTAGTTAATCCATGGAAGCTTCTTACCTCAAAGATGCTCCTAGGTGATGGTCATTATTTGATTTCTTTCACCTTCTCCAGATTCATCTTTAGTTCATTTGAAGAGATCACACAACCCAAGTAAATGAGTTATGTCTTCATAAAAGAGGACTTCTTTAGATTTATCAACAACTTCTCCTGTTGTAGTCTCCTCATCACTAATTTCAGGTGCCTTAAATTATCATCCTTAGTCTTGTTAAAGATCAATATATCATATAGACACACAACCATGAACTTGCCAATGAAATCTTTTAGTATTTCATTCATCAACCTCATAAAATTACTCAGGGCATTGGTTAAGACAAATGGCATAACAAGCCACTCATACAAACCTTTATTTGTCTTAAAGATTGTTTTCCACTCATCATCTTCCCTCATTCTGATTTGGTGATATCCACTTTTCAAATATATCTTAGAAAATAAATTTGCTCCACTTAAACAGTCCATAAAATCATCTATTCTTGGCAAAGGGAATCTATACCTGATAGTGATCTTGTTGATGGATCTCGAGTCTGTACACATTCTACATCCTCCATCTTTATTTGGACTCAACACAATTGGTACTATGCATGGACTCAAGCTCTCTCTTACCAAACCCTTTTCTAATAGTTCCTGGACTTGGTTCTTTACCTCCTCATTCTCTCGAGGTGTCAGTCTGTATGCTGCTTTATTTGGTAGACTTTCTCCTGGTATCAAATCGATATGATGATTGATACTTCTAATGGGTGGAAATGATTTAGGAAGCTCATCCACCACTATGTCAACAAAATTGTCCAATAGTTCCTGAACTTCTTCAGGAAAATCATCCATTGAAGTAATTGTAAGGATAACTATGGGTTTCCTCACCACAACAAACTGGCATCTCCTATTCTTTCTTGACTTCCTTTAGGAGTTCCTTCCCACTCATGAGAAGTATGGTTGTGTTGGCTTCCTCTTTCACTTTCTTCTCCTCTATTGGCAACAACATGTATGTTCTGCCATTCTTATCCAAGGTGTTTGTATTCTTCCTCCCATCATGAATGACATTCCTGTCAAACTGCAATGGTCTTCCCAACAAAATATGGAATACATCCATGGGAATTACATCATACACAATTTCATATCTATATCCTCCTATCTTAAATTCAACCAAGCATTGTTTAGTAACCATTACCTGGTGTCCTTTCTGAAACCATGATACTTTATATGGCTCTGGGTGTGCAATTGTCTCCAGCTCCAATTTCTCCACCATCTTCTTGAATACTAAGTTATCAGTGCTCCCATTTTCAATGATCACCTTTCATACTTTGTCTTTCATCTTGCAAGATGTCCTAAGTAGACTGTTTCTCTGCACTGGCCTTTTAACTTCTGCCTATGGTTTTAAGAGAACCTTTCTCATCATCAGAGATGTTCCATCCTCTTCTCCTTCTGCTTCAACATTCCCTCTTTGTGCTTTTGAAATGTGAGCTTCTCCTCCTTATTTCCTCTTCTCGGGGCATTCCCAAGACATGTGCCCAATATTTCCACAGGCATAACACCTTATTCGCCCTATGCCTCTTCCTCTCGAAGAGTTTCTTCCACCACCCTATATTCCTCAAGAACTTCCTCCTCTTTCCGAGTGACTGTGTGGTTTCTCAACCTCATCCTTGGGATTATGTGCTTTGTCATGGGAAACTCCCTTGCTTTTGTTCGAGGCTGATATTTTACCTCTACCTCATTGGATTTTTTTTTCTGGCCAACTTCTCTTCTTCCTTCAGTGTGAACTGATAAGCATCCTCCACTGTCCTACCGACATCATGCTGAGCTCATCCTGGATTTCATACCTTAGGACATTTATATACCTGGAAAAAATTTCTTCATGCCTCTCTCTTTGTCTAGCTTTGATGTTCAGCTTGTAGAACTCCTTTGTGTATTCTTTAGCTGTCATACCCTTCTATCTCAGGTTATGTAGATTCCTGAACAAATTGATCTGATTATCTTTGGGCATTAATTTAGCTTTCATCTTGGCTACCATTTTGTCCTAATTATTTATCTTTTGTTTTCCTCTACTTCTCCTCTTAGTCTACAGTTCATCCCACCACAGTGTTGCATGTCCTTTAAGCCTGGTGAAATCATGTCTCACCCTTCTCCCCATCGACATATTCATAATTCAAAACATTTATCCATGGACCTTATCCAATCCAACAGATCTTCAACATCCAAATTGCCTTCATACATTGGGACCTCTATCTTGGCTCTACCTCTCAATCTAACAACTACTCTTAGCAAGCGTTCTTCAGCAACATGTTTCCCTACAACTTCTCCATCTTCTACATCTTCTCTCTCTGGATCACTGACGTCTCCAGCATCAGGTTCTCTTCTCTTCGCTTCTTCCATCGATTCCAACCTTGCATGAAGTTCTCGCATATATCTTTCTACAACACAATTGGATAAAGGTGGCTCCCCTCATCTCCTCGGTGGAATTGTGTTGACGGTCTCTTACAAACAGAGTACAACTTTGAGTTCTTTTTCTCCTTTGCCTAAAATCTATAGACATAAATCATCTATGATAGCACTTGATGCATACCAACCCATTCTCTCGTAGGGGCTGTGCAACCTCTCGGTCTAGGATCGATCAAGAAACCGAGTCTGATTGACTTTTCAGTCCCTTAAGGACCTTCAATAAACTGAATAGGCCCCTTTCCCTTAAGGAGCATGTTATATGGAACTCGCAGGCTTATCCTTAATCCTTTTAAAGCCTCAATATATTTAGGCACTAGCTCTCCTGGTTAAGCCCCTCTCCTTATGTGACCAATGTTGTGACTAACTGCCTAATCGAAAGGCACTTTGCGATTTCGTGTATCGGGTCTTTTCATATGAGTCACCTAGACTCTCATGTCTTCCGAAATCTCGATGAGAGCCTAGCACGTGGTAGCCCTCTATTCTCCTTCACTGATGTGACCTTTCGTTATGACTGTTCGCCTAACTCAAAAGGCATTTCATCCATTTTCTAGTTCTTCCTAAACCCAAAATTGCGAGTTCCGATCACCATATCAATGGTCCACAATCCTCGCGATCCAACAATCATGTTCTCTTTTTCATGTATCGATACTTCTCATTTCACGAAGTTGAAAGGTTGCTCACCTCCATTCTCCCGATATATAAACTCCCAATATCCAAACTCCCTATATCTCCTTTTATTTTAAAGGATTCAACGGTCCATATCCTTCCTTGATCCAACGGCTCAGATCAAATCGCAATTTTGGAATTCACGAGTTCCCAGAACTCTTACCTCTGATTTGCTGAGTTGCGAACTCCCGATGAAACCAAATCTATGGTTCAACTCCCTCCTTTGATCAACCACTGTGATCAAATCGCAATTTCGTGACTCACGAATTCTTATAACTCAGCCTTTGACTTCTCTGAGTCCCAAGTCAGCGAAATGTTGATCTCTCGCCAAGTGTCCTCTCTGTATGGATGGTTCCGATGATTTCGTAATTTCGTAAGTCTAATTCTCTTGTACACTTTCAAAGCTTTAATGTTAATTTACTTTACCTTGAATGTATGGCTATGATATTTAGGCACTCATATCAAACGGTTGAGATCCTTCCTCTTGTATTCTTGCTTCTAGTTGTCTGGACACTGATGGGATGATCCAAATCTCTCTCTCTAAGCTTACGCTTTCTTCAGACTTAGAAGATTTTCGAAAGATTCAAAGGATTCAACCTTTGTCTTTCCTGCGAGTCTGTTTCTTGTATCTCATCCACACTTCTTGTAAAGTGATATCCCTCCTAATCTTGATCTCTTCAAAGGTTTCGATCTCCCAAGAACTTCTTTCTTTTCCAGATAATTTGTCAAACTCATACTTAAATATTCTTGGAAAGAATTCTTTCCCGCCTTCCTGGCGTTCCTCTCTTCTTTTCCTTCGACTTCTTTACAGAGTCGCTTCGACATTGAGTCAAATTTCGAATTTGTGCACTCCTTTCATAATATTGTTACGCAAGATTTGGATTCTTGCGGACGACTATGCACTCCTTGCAGCAGTCACTTTGCACTACCTGCAAATGAAATCTTATGCTATTTCTTCAGAACTTTACGAGTCGAAACATACCCTATCAAAACACTCCTTGCGGACTGTGTGCACACCTTACACTGGCTCACGAAGAAAAGCGATTTTAAATTCTTATGCAAGCATTTCAAAGCTACATACACTCGTAGCAAGATTCATTAATTCTTGAAAAGATTATGACAACAACAAGAAAATAGCAAACAATATTCACACCATACGTTGGATCAATTTTCCTCTGTTATCTTCATTCAAAATAAAAAAAAATGGTTACAGTAAAATTCAAACAACAACCACTGCTCTGATATTCCTACTTGCTCACAGCTATCGTAACCCCCTTTTGGGTGTACAAAACCTCTCTTTATACAAAAGAAAACAAAATAATTGCTACCTAATTGTGGTTACATTGAGACTAGGGTTAAATTCCCACGTCACGCGTGCTCATTCTATCTACGTGCATGATCTTTCCTTTTATTTTTTTCTATCAGCTTCAAAATATTTGCAGTGCTGGTTATTATTTGAGACCCCAGATTGGTCCTCATGCACAGAGTTGTCCTGCCACTTGTACTTGTTGATGATGCTCTTGCATCAATGAAACTAGTCCAATCCTTTCTAGTATTTCAAATGGCCCACAATATCTGGTTGCCAATTTGCAACAGTTTCCCAACTTCAGGGAACTTCTATTGGCTTTCACTTTCAGGAAAACATGATCACCCACTTTAAAATCCCTGTGGGTTTTGTTCTTATCAGCATAATGTTTCTTCCTGTCTTTGGAAGTCTTCAAATTTTGCTTAATCTTCAACATTTTATCTTCCATTTACTTGAGCAACTCTGGCCCAACTATTTCTCTATCAACTATGTTGTCCCAACTTACTAGGGTGTTTCACTTTCTTCCATAAAGTGCTTCAAATGGGCTCATCTCCAATGATGCTTGATACCCATTGTTGTAGGCAAATTATACCAAGTGTACATAGTCTTCCCATTTAGATGGTTTTTCCATCACATACATCCTTAGCATATATTCTATCACTTGGTTCACCCTCTCTGTCTTCCCATCATACTCACGATGATAAGAAGTGTTGAAGTTTAGATTCATTCTAAACCCTTTGAAGATCCCCTTCCATAACTTTGAGGTAAATTTCGGGTCTCTGTCAAACACAATTGTCTTGGGAATACCGTGAAATCGTGCTACCTCCCTCATATAGATATCGACAACATTAGCTTCCTTTTTTTTAGTTTTAAATGGAATAAAATGGGCAGCTTTAGAGAGCTTATCCACCATCACCATGATGGAATCATGCTGCTTATTTGTTCTGGGTAATCCTATGATGAAATCCATTTTCACCACTTCCCACTTCCACTCAGGAATGGGCAATGGCTGTAGAAACCCTGTTGGGTGCCTATTCTCATCCTTGACCTTCTAACACTCCATACATTTGGCGATGTACTCTGCAATATCCTTCTTCATACCTGGCAAAAAGTAATAGCTCTTGACTACTGCCACTATTTTCTGATATCCAGGGTGCCCAACATAAGGCACATTATGCATTTCCTTCAAGACCATAATTCTCAATTCCTGAGAATTAGGTACATAATTTCTATTTTTTTACAGGAGTGTCCCATCATTTTCCAATTTATAATATTCCACTTTCTGTAGCATCTCCCTTGTTGTAGATTTTCTACCAATTCCATGTATTGCAAATCTGCATTTGCAACTTCCAAAATTATGCCTTTAATATCATTTTGATACATACTAATGACTGTATCATGTAGTTGATGCACTCTTCTGTTGATTGCATCAACCACTTTGTTCTCCTTTCCTTTGATATGCTTGATATCAAAGTCGTACTCACAAAGGAATTCCAACCATCTATTCTTCCTAACATTCAAGGTTGGTTGGTCAAACAAATACTTCAGACCATTATGGTCTGTCCTCAGTTCAAACCTCTTTCCCATGAGGTAATGTATCCATTTCTTTAGAGCATGTGAAATGGCTGCCAACTCCAAATCATGCGTTGCATAGTTCTTTTCATGCTCTTTCAATTTTCTGGACTCATAACATATTGCAAATACATTCTAGTTGAGGGCTCCTCCTAGTCCTTCTTTGCATGCATCTGCACACAATACAAAATCTTCATTTGGATCTGCAATCCTCATTATTGGATCACTGGTTAACAACTTCTTCAATTGCTGGAATCTTTTCTCACATTCTTTTGTCCATTGAAATTTATTCTCCTTCCTTTGAAAGGAAGTGATGGCGTGAGCTATCCTTGAGAACCCTAAAATGAACCTTCTGTAATATCCATCTAGACCCATAAAGGATCTGACTTCTGTCACATTTCTCGGCACTGACCATTCTTTGATGGATTCAATCTTCTGAAGATCGACGACTATACCATCCTTTGTAATGATATGTCCCGAATAATCGATATGATTTTGATAGAATGAGCACTTCCTGAATTTGGCATATAGTTGGTGATCTCTTATAAATTGCAACACCATCCTCAGATGATGTTCATTCTCTTCCTCTGACTTGGAATACACCAGGATGTCATCCAAAAAGACTATGGAAAAATTGTCTATATATTCTCTGAATACACCGTTCATTAGGCACATGAAAACAACGGGTGCATTGGATAACCCAAATGGTACCACTGTGAATTCATAATGACCATACCTTGTTCTGAAGGCAAGCTTCCTGATGTCTTCATCCTTGATCCTTAACTGGTGATATCTTGACCTGAGATCTACTTTTGAAAATATTTTTGCATCCTTCAACTCATCAAAGAGATCGTTGATATGTGGCAAAGGATACTTGTTCTTAATAGTAACTTTTTTCAACTGTATGAAATCGATGCACAATATTAATGTCCCATATTTCTTTCAACTCTGGTGTACTCATTTTGTAAGGCGTTTTTGATACTGGAGTTGTTCCAGGCATCAGGTTTATAGAGAAATCAATATCTCTCTTCGAGGGTAGTTTGGGTACCTCCTAGAATACATCTCCAAAATCCTTTAATACCGCATGGTATTCAATATTTGAAACCTTATCCTTAGGTCTCTCTTCCATATGAGCTACAAATATTTGGTAGCCTTTCCTGTAGCACCTTTTCAACTACATTCTTGAGATTTCCCTGACAACAACTACTCTTGGAATTCCTAGGACTGTTCTCTGATTTCCTTCCTCATCCAGGAAAGTGAATTCCTTGTTACGACAGTCTAAGATGTCACGGTGTTGGTCCAACCAATCCATCCCAATTAGACAATCATACAAACCTAAATTTAAGATGTTCAATTCAGTCTTTGTTCTCAGTCCATTCATGTCCACTGGAAAGGAATTAACCAACTCAACAACCTTTCTCTTGGTTCCTGTAGCCAGCTATACTAACCAAGATTTTCTCTGCTTGCTTCTTGGTAAATGAAAACTTTCCACCACTCTAGGATCTATATAACTATGACTAGCTCCTGAATCAATTAAAATAGTAATGGCATGGTTGTTGATCATACCTTCCACTTCAATCATATGTGATTTAAATTCAGCTTGCTT
>ML778772.1:9588-24751 GCA_009831015.1 Picea engelmannii | reverse complement strand
CATGGGGTCAAAATATGAAATAAAATATCTCTCTGGAAAAAGATAGAATCAAGTTAAAAGCAGATGGGAGAAAAATAATCATTCCCTTGAATCCAAAATATGGAAATGCATGGACTGAATCATGGGATGAATACCAAGAGGCTCGGTGCCTATATCAAATAAACAACAAACAAAGACATTATGTAGAACTGATTTCACAAGGGAAACTTTTGAGATAATCTCCTGTGTCGGTCGGACATAATTTCAACTCCACTCTACATAACTAGAAAAATTATAATTACGAAGCACACATGAAATATTTTTGGTCCATTAAAGTCATCCCAAAGCATATGAACGTGATATGTGATCCAGGGAGTGCCAATAGTATATGAAAATAGAATTTGATAGAATCCCACTCTTGTTCTGATTGAAAATCAAGTAAGAAATACTTTATAATATAATGAACTCCATACACCTTCGACACATGTCAAAGCAGTATCGAAATCTGTTGGAGAGAAAGGAAGTATTTAGAGCCTCGTAGAAACACTCATAGGCCAAGCTGCAAGATAGTGAGAAACACACTCCCCCGGGTTACAAACGTGGATGACTCTATTGACATAATTCATCAAACATTTCAGAGGACAGAAGTTGTCCAAAGAAACTGATATCTCCATTTTCAATATTGGGTATGATCTAGTAGAGCATATTCAACAATGTGAAAACTAATGGTGAAGGATATGTTACATAGACGAAATGGTATGGCCCCACATGTTTCCAAGAAAATTAGATGAGATACCAAATAAATGGTATAATATTTAATAAGCTTGCGACCATACGGTAAATTGGGTAGAAATTAAACAAAATTTTGTGCAAGACTTTGAATTTTTTCCAGAAGAAGAAAACCTGAAAGAAGCAACACAAGAAATCATAAACTTCTTAGAAAATACAACACCATTTGTACAGAAAGTAAAAGGGAAGATGAAGATGGATTTAGGATTGAAATTGACTTGCAATATTGTGTCAACGAAAAACAAGGAAGTAACAATGGCAAAAATACTTGACATGGAAAATATAAGGTTCTGAGGCCAAATATTTTAGTGTAAAAAGGACCACCCAACATTGCAAAATCATGTGAAATCAGTATTCAATATAGCTATAGAAAAAAAATAATATCAGGAACAACCCAACTTCCTAGAAAGTTTCACAAAAATGAAAGAAGTGGAACATTATCTTGACGAAGAAAAACCATCAGAATGGATGGAGGCTGAAATTAAAACAAAGTAATTCGCCATATCAAATGATGATCACCAAAAAATGGATCGAACATTTGATTATTGGATGAACAAGAAAATCAATTACATTGTCAATCTGCTAAAAGAATATCAAGTCATTTTTTCCCACAACTACAAAGACTTCAAAAGGACTTGTAGAGGAAATGGGAGAGATGAAGATTGAACTCATTCCAGGAGAAAAACCATTCAAAAAACAACCATACAAACTATCCCATAAATATAAGTCGATCGTTCAAAAATAGATCGAAGGAATGCTACAAACACGTATCATTTACCCGATTGACAATGCAGAATGGGCAAGCCCCATGGTGGTGAAACCAAAGAAACACGATCCCAAGAGGCCAAGATATGTGTCAATTTCAGGGGACTCAATAAATTGACCATGACAGATTCCTTCCCTACCCCATTCGCAAATGAAATCATTAATGAAATCGTGGGACATGAATGCTACTCATTTGCCAACAAATTATGAGGTTCTAATCAGGTTTTGATAGAAAAATAATATCATCTGAAGACAAAATTCATATCAGAATTTAGATCCTTCACCCACATAGTCATGCCATTTGGACTGAAGAATGCACCATGAGTCTTCTCAAGAATAGTTGTTAATGGATTTCACCTATATATATAACTATGGTTTTCTACTTTGACGACTCGACGATATCCAACCTATTTAAGAATCATATACAATGGCTTAGGATTATTCTAGAATGGTGGAAGAAAATACAACTATCATTAAACATAGAGAAATTCATATTCGTACACCAATTGGAATCTTGTTAGGACATGTGTGTAAAATTTCAGACCCCACCTAGTTTCAAGTCTCGTTGATTTTCAGTGAATGTTTAATGCCCAAACCCAATTTTATGACAACCAATTAAACTCATCATATAATAAAATTTTCAACACTAAAACATGAGGATTCTGAAAAATATTTAACACATAAATAAAACCATAACAGCAACACATAACTCAAAAAATTTAACACAATGATTTTTGGTCTAACAACGACCCTAGAAAAACCCATAAGGGGAAAAGCAATGATAGAGGGAGTTTTTTTTATTATTTCCGAGGTCTAAGGAAATGTATTTTACAACAGTCAATAATTTCATAAATTTAATACAGACTTATCTCAAAAACTGTGCCAAGATTTGTCTTCAAAATGATTAGCCAAAATCATTGAAATTCGTAATAGAATTTCCAGTACAAATGCACATCTCAGCTCTTCAATTTTTGTACCCTCTTTGATTGTACATCCACCTCAAAAAATGTGCCAAACTGTAACAGCAAAAATATGAGCATTAAATGACTATACGATCGCCTTAGGAACTATGCCAAAAATCAAAAAGTACACACAGAAAATTCCTTGATTTCTGTGCAGCAATAAACAATAGTATGAACTACTAAAATCCATATAGTATGGACTATTTCTTTTGTTGTACCCTACTCCTCGATTTCTATGCAATATTTGATTGTACGACCTCCTCAAAAATCCGTATAGTACGGTCCTCCTTCAATGTTGTACCTTGCCTCGATTTCTGTGCCAACTTTCAAGATGTACGTCCTTCCAAATCCATATAGTACCACCTGAAATTAATGGGTGTAATCTCTCCTCGATTTGTGTGCCAAAGTTTGCCTATATGTTGTCTTGGAATGCGTTCCCTAGTTCGGTAAATGGCCTCCTTCTTCAACTCACCCTCTTCTCTTTCTTTATCTCTCAACAATGAATGCATTAACCCTAGAAAGGGTGTGCCCTCCTACCCTAGTCGACCTCATGAGGGAAGGTGAAGATTCATCTCATCGAACGATTGATATTAGATGATATGAGTGGATGAGATTGAATGTATATTCACTCACCCTCTCACTAAAGTCACAAAGTCACCTTTTAATTTAACTCTCACAAATTAAATGACTTGGGTACACATTAGGCACTTTCTCACCCCTTAGGTGCCTAGGTGATGAGAAACACTTGCATCAGTACTTTTTAATTATTTTTAACACTCCCTCTTACTGAGGAAAGTGTTACTCACCACTCTAACCTTGTCCCTGAAAAATACAAACTTTCCTTTTCCCAAGACCTTGGTGAGTATGTATGCTACCTGCTCATCTGTAGATATGTACTGTAGCTCAACATCTCCTCTTTGAACATAATTACAGATGAAGTGATAATGAATCTCAATTTTCTTAGACCTGTCATGAAATAATGGATTCTCAGAGAGTTTAATGCAAATATGATTGTCAAAGTAAATCAAAGTAGGCCTCAACTACACACCAAACAATCCCAACAACAACTTGCGAAGCCAAAGAGCCTCACAACTAGCATGAATAGCATCCATATACTCAACCTCTACATAACTCAAAGCCACTGAATTTTGCTTTCGACTGAACTAAGACACCACTGTTGAGCCTAATCCGAAACATCACCCAAAAGTACTCTTTCGGTCACTCACACATTCTTCCCAATCAAAATCTGTATAGCCCACTAATCGAACTCTATCCCCACTCTGATAGTCCAAACCATAATCTACCATACCACAAAGATACTTGAGCACATGTTTTACTTCCACCCAATGTACTCTCTTAGGATCCATCATGAACTGGCCAAGAGTGTTGACAACAAAACAAATATATGGCACCATATTGACCAAATACATCAAAGAACCGATCAACTGATGATATAAAGTGGAATCAACCAACTGTGACTTAGGAGCATGAAGCTTCTTCTAGTTGGTAATCATTGGAGTTGTCATGGGCCTACAATACTCCATATGGAATCTCCTCAAAATGTCACAAGCATACTTCCCATGTCCCAGGAATATATGTCCATGCTCCTTCCAAACCTCCAATCCCAAGAAATAGTGCATCAGTCCAATATTAGTCATCTCAAACTCTGAAGCAAGCCTCTCCTTGCAGCTAGTGATGAGTCTCTGTGCCCCTATAATGAAAATATCATCCACATAAACCAATACTATGAGAATATCATCTCTAACCATAATGAAGTATAGGTTTGGATCTGCCTCACTCTTCTCAAATCCCAACTGGTGCGAATAGGTATCAATCCTTGAATACCAAACTCTGAGAGCTTGTTTCAACCCATACAATTTCTTATTCAATATTCACACATGATAATCTATCCCATGAACCTCAAATCCCAATGGATGCTTAATATACACCTCCTCCTATATAAGACTATTTAGAAATGTGGTCTTCACATCCATCTGGTGGATATTCCAACCCATATCTACTACAATGGAGATCATTGACCTGATCAAGGTATATCTAGCAACCGGTGCGAAGGTCTCATAATAATCAACTCCCTCAACCTGTGAGAACCCCCGAGGCACAAAGCTATCTTTTTACTTCTCAATGCTTCCATATGTATCATATTTGAGTTTATAGATCCACCTGGAAGTCACCACTGACTTCCCCTTAGGTCTAGGAACAATTTCCCAAACATCATTCATCATGATGGAATTGTACTCTTCCACCATGGAATCTCTCCAAACATGTCTACCAATAGCCTCCTCAAAAGTGGAAGGCTCAAATTCCTTGATATTGCTCACCATCATGACGTAGCTACAAAATCTCTTGGGAGTTTTACTCTCCCTCACAGCCTACCCAAGATTCCCCATTGAACCCTGTGCCTCCCTCAAAGTACCTTGAATCCACTTAAGCTTCCTCCTCTCTGAAGTGGTGTCCCATGGAGGGGACTCTCCCTTCTCAACCCCATTACTTGAAGACTATGACCCTAAATTAGAATCTGCAGAAATCGATCCTGAAACCTATGGACTAGTAACCTGTGATCCTGGCAAATGTGGCCCTGTCACTTGTGGACTAGTCATCACCAAAACTGGTGGCCCTGAACTTTGTGTCACTAAATTTTTTGTGTGGACTCACCTGAGTCTGAGGTGATGAATTCTCACCCCTCTCTTTCTCTCGAGACTTACTAAAGGCTCCATCCTCCTCAAATATCACATCCCTTCTCAAAACTGTCTTCCTCAAGGAAGTGATGTATATATAGAAATCCTTTAAAGTCTCGCTATACCCAACAAACATCCCCTTCTCTGTCATGGGTTATAGATTTTTCCTCTTATAAGAAGGGACATGTGAATATGTAAGGCACCCAAAAATTGTAAAGTGCCCCACCTCAGGCTTCTTCCTAGAGAAATCCTCTGCAGGAGTCATCCTCCCCACTACCGTATGTCGACTCCTATTCTGTAGATAAACTACAGTGTAGGATTCCTCAGCCCAAAGAAATAATGGCAGGCCCTGATCATGTAACATGGCTCTTGCAGACCCACCTATGGCCCTATTCTTCCTCTTAGCAACCCCATTCGGTTGTGGGTTGTAAGGAACAATCAACTCTCTCCCAATGCCCTCTCCTGCACAAAATTCCATGAACTCATTGGAGGTATACACAACCCCATTATCTGTCCTCAAAAATTTGATTTTCTGCCTAGTCTAGTTCCCCACGAGAGATTTGAAGTCTTGGAACCGATTGAAGACCTATCTTTTGTTCTTCATGAAGAAAATACATGACTTCTGTGAGAATTCATCAATGAATATAACATAGTATAAAAAACCAGTCAACGATGTCGAAGACATCGGGCCACATACATTAGAATGAATGAGATCAAGAATACCTTCTTCTCTACTGTGACTGCTAGGAAAATAATCCTTGGTGTACTTTCCCAAATCACACCCCTTGCACAACTCCTAGTGCTATGTACTTAAATATGGAACTACAGTCACAATCTCCCTCAATACCCTCAAATCCCCATGGTGCAAATGTGACATCCTCCTCTTCCATAGCTCACATACATCACTAATGCTGGTAGAATGAAATAATTCTCTCGTTGGATGGAACATGAGATTGTACATCTTCTCATTTCGATTCCCATTCACTTTGGCTGAAGTGATACTGGAACCCTTGGGGAAAAGGAGCACCCACCCATCATGGAAAAACACCTCATAGCCCCTCTCCTCAATAGCATAAATTGAAACTAAGTTCTTCTTCAAGCTAGGAACGTATAGGAAATATCTCAACAACATGGGAGGTAAATACGTCCTCTGAAATGATACAGTCCCACTATCAACTACCTTGACCACCCAGTAATCTCCAAGCACTACATCAAGATCACCAATCTGAGTAAGATCTTTTAAGTTCTCACAAACACCTGTCATATGGCGAGAGACAACACTGTTAATATACCACACATTAGAATGAGTGGTCCTAGTGGAAAGACACACAACTAAGGAAAACTCCTTATCAAACTTGGCAGAGAACTCATCCACCACTGTTGAAGCTGTTGTCTGCTTCTTCTTCTTGTTTGAACATTTTCCTACATAGTTTCCAAAATTGTGGCATGCAAAGCACTTGACTTTTCTCATGTCCTTATTCCCTTCACCCTTCTATTTGTTTCCTCCCTTAGGACCCTTTTTGAATTTATTCTTGTTGTTGGCAGCAAGAGCCACATTCTCCTCATCATGAACTGTAGATGAACTGCCATGTATATAACCTCTTTGTGTTTCCTCTTGAACAAAGTCATCCCAAATATGTTACCAATTGAAAATCTTCTCCCTAGCCACAATACCCTCAACAAAAAAAACCCATTGTTTGGAAACACCATTCAGTTTTGTCCTCACAAGATCATTGTCAGCAATGGCCTCCCCCACAGATCCAAGCTCATCTCTCACCCGTGTCAACCTGGTAATATATGTGACCACATTTTCAGCCTTGGTCATTTTAATTCTCTTCAGGTTTTCTCTCAAAACCATCTTCCAGTTTTCATTTGTACTCTGGTACAACTTCATCAAAGACTCCCACATCTCATAAGCATTTTCCTTCCCCATCAAATGAGGAATCAAATTGTCCTTGATGGCATCAAGAATAATCCTCTTAGCCTTGATACTCTTCTTGTTATATGATGCTAAAAGAGTGGAATCAGTGGGTACATTTACATGATTTGTTGTGGAGTTGTCAACAATATCTCATAACTCATTTTCTTGCAACAACAAGATCATTCTCTCTTTCCAAGCACAAAAGTTCACTGCCCCATCAAGTCTGTCCTCAACCCTCAAACCTATAGCTATTGAACCTTTTCTACTAAAAATGAAAGATTCAAAATTATGTCATGTGAAGTGACTATTGTCCCACTTTTCTAACTTGCTGATATAAATCTGCCTCTCTTTAACTCAACTCTGATACGATGTAAAATTTCAGACCCCACCTAGTTTCAAGTCTCGTTGATTTTCAACCAATGTTTCATGCCCAAACCCAGTTTTATGACAGCCAATTAAACTCAACATATAACAAAATTTTCAAAACTAAAACATGAGGATTCTGAAAAATATTTAATGCAGAAATAAGACCATATCAACAACACATAACTCATAAAAATTTAACACAGTGATTTTTGGTCTGACAACGACCCTGGAAAAACCCACAAGGGGAAAACTAGTGAGAGAGGGAGTTTTTTATTATTTCTGAGGTCTGAGGAAATGTCTTTTACAACAGTTAATAATTTGATAAATTTAATAGAGACTTATGTCAAAAACCATTCCAAGATTTGTCTTCAAAATGCTAAGCCAAACTCCTCGAAATTTGTAACATAATTTCCTGTACAAATGCATAGGTTAGATCCTATATTTTTGTACCCTCTTTGACTATATGACGACCTCGAAAAATGTTCCAAACTATAACAAAAAAAATCTGAGCATTAAATGATTGTACGACCTCATTGGGAACTGTGCCAAAACTCAAAAAATACACACAACAAATTCCTCAATTTCTGTGTAGCAATAAACATTCGTACAGAGTGCTAAAATCTATATAGTATGGCTTGTTTATTTTGATGTACCCTATTCCTCAATTTTTGTGCAATATTTGAATGTATGACCTCCTAAAAAATACATACAGTACGGTCCTCCTTCAATGTTGCACCTTGCCTCTATTTTTTTGCCAACTTTCAAGTTGTACGACCTTCCAAATCCATATAGTATGGCCTGCAATTAATGGTTGTACTCTCTCCTTGATTTTCATGCTAAAGTGTGACTATATTTTGTCTTGGAATGCATTCCCTAGTTGAGTAAACGACCTCCTTCGTCAGCTCTCCCTCTTCTCCTTCTTTCTCTCTCAACAATGAATGCATTAACCCTAGAAAGGGTGCGCCCTCCTACCCTAGTCGACCTCAATAGGGAAGGCGAAGAGTCATCTCATCCAACAGTTGAGATTAGAGGAGATGAGTGGATGAGATTGAATGTCTATTCACTCACCCTCTCACTAAAGTCATAAACTCACATTTTAATTTGTCTCTCACAAATTAAATGACTAGGGTCCACATTAGGCACTTTCTTATCCCTTAGTCGCCTAGGTGATGAGAAACACTTGCCTAGGTATTTTTTAATTATTTTTAACAATGTGGTATGTAAAGATAGAGTAAAGGTTAACATGGTGAAGATTAAAATTATTCTTGACTTAAAGCCACATGTGAAGAAAAAACAAATCAAAATCTTCCTGGGGCACACTGGATACTATTGAAATTTTATACACCACTATTTGAATATCACATTTCTAATGGATGAAATTCTATGAAAATAAATCAAGTTTATATGGAACCAAGATTGCTAGGAATCCTTTGAATTCCTAAACAAGAAATACGTTGAAGCTCCAATACTAAAGTTTCTTGATTGGTCGAGAAAGCTTGATGTACATGTCTATGCTTTGAATGTCATTGTCGGGTCGGTCCTACCACAACCATACGACCAAAAAAGCGATCTTCCAAACACATACACAAGTCAGAAATTGAACAAATCACGAAAGAAACTAATCGACCACGAAAAGGGAAGCCTTACCAATCATATTCTCTCTATAAAAGTTTCATCATTACTTACTTTCCAATCCATTCACATTTTTTACAGACCATCAATATTTGAAATATTTGGTCAATAAATCGGTGCACCAAGGAAAGATATTTCGTTGTTTACTCTTATTTCAGGAGTTTGAAATCAACATAATCATGCGACCTGGAAAACAGAACGTCTGACCCGATCACCTATCACGACTTGAAACGAGAGAACATACAAAATCCATTGACGATGACTTTCCAGATGCACACTTATTTCTATTTGAAGTTGTTCCTAAGGATTTAGAAGATATAACAAATTTCTTAGAAGAAGGAAAGGATCCATAATATCTGCCAACAAACAAAAATAAATTACTATCCTTAAATTTTTCACCTTTTACAATCATAAATGGGTATTTATACAAAATGGGGACGAATGATGTCCTAAGGAGATGTGTTCCCGAACATGAAAAGGAAGATGTCATTAATGAAGCTCACATAGGACCAACTAGGGGTCACTTCTAGGATGACACGACAACTAGAAAGATATTGCAAGTAGGCCTGTGGTTTCCGACTCTACATAAATACTGTCGGGATCAAGTTAGAAAATGTGATAGTAGTCAAAGGCTTGGGAGACCTATGTGGAAAAATCAAGTTCCTCTCAATTCATTAAATCCTAATTGAGCATTTGAAATCTGGTCCATCGACTTTGTTGGGCCCTTTCCACAAAGGGAAAGAATAACTGGTGCTAAGTATATCATCACTGTTGTAGAATATGTGACTAAGTGGGTAGAAGTTGAGTCATTCAAATCATTTACCAAAGAGGTCGCAGCAAAGTTCATCTATGAGAATATAATCACAAGGTTGAGTTGTCCACTTACATTAATTAGTGACCAGGGCGCACACTTCGTGAATCAAACAATTGAAGTTATGCTAGAAAATATTTTGATTGACCATCGACGAATAACAATCTATCACCCACAAGGAAACATGGCGATGGAATATTTAAAAAAAACATTACATAAAGACTTACAAATATTTGTGGCATCAACAAAGATGACTGGGAAGAAAATATTCCTCCAGTTCTATGGGATTATAGATTGTCATATGAATTATTGATAGGTTAGAATCCATTCAGTATCATCTATGGGAAAGAAGTTGTTATTCCCTTTCACTTCTGGACCAACTCTAACAGGGTTGCATCTCTAGAAAAATTTAACAATAGTAAAAGTATGAACGAATGATTGTACCAATTCAAAAAGATGGATAAGGGAAGACTAATTGTAATGCATCATTAATAGGTCCAGAGACAACAATAGAAAGTGTGGCATGACTGACATATAAAGAAAAAATATATAACAAATGGAGATTTAGTTTTGATGTATGACAGTCGTATAAAAGGTAAACAAAGAAAACTAGAGACAACATGGCTTGGGCCATATGTTGTCGAAGATATTCGACCAACCAGAGAAGTACAACTCAGAACACTGTTGGGGCACCCATTCAAAAAATTAATTAATGGTGCCTGTATAAAGAGGTATTACCCATGGAGGACAAGAACCTTGTTGGAAAAATATAGCAGGGAAATGCCAACAGGAATGTAAATTTGACATTCTGGTCAGATTCAGATCAATATTGACTAATCATGTACTTATGAAAATAATGTTTTCTATGTGTTACATTATTTGTACTTATGATTTTTTTGCCTCAGAAAATGTCTCGCATTTCTTACGTCATTTTTCGTATCACCTCAATTTTTGTGTCCATTGTTGGGCGATTTTTTGCCACATGGTTTTTTTCGATAGTTTTCTATTTCCAGTTAAGGAATTAGAGTTGTTAAATAATCTAGTTCATTGGGTTAGGGTTTTGTATTATTTTGTCTCTTATATGTATATTGTATTGTAAACAATGTATCACTATGAATGAATATAGAATATGATGGTTTTTCCGGTTTGGGTTTCGAGGGGAAAAATATATGTGTAATGTTTGTATTCTCCATTGCATCTTTTCTATTCTTTTACTAAAAATCTGTTTGTAGTAAAATATTGTACAAGGTTAAAATCTTTAAATAATCCCTAGTTAGTTTGATAAACAAAATTCTGTTATAAAAAATTCAGGTAGAGAAAATTGTTAAATAAAATTTAAGTATTAAGGAACATCAAACCATCAAAGGGAAAGAAATGAAGAATGACAATGGAAAGAGGAATAATTCCATGGTTGATCTTGAGACAAATAAAATGAATACATGATCGAAATACCATTCCATCACCTGACCTAAGTAAAATACAGATGAAAAGACAATCAAGTGATCATGACAGATTGACAACAAGTGAGCATATATCAAGCAAGTGCAGGAACTTTAAATAACATAGAGACAAATTAAGGCATAGAAATCTGGATGAGCACATAAGTCCCCGAGAACATAGACTATGTCACACTGCCAACAAAAAATAAACAATTTAAGAACAATAGTCGGACGACCCATATATCGATCACACATAAATAGAGGAGATCTCGTCTATCGAGTTTAGGAAAATATTGACCAAGGAAATGTCAGTGAGCATATAGAAGGTGCATTCATTTCGTGTCAGAAAGGATCTAAAAGAATAACATACATATTATTGACCAATGTAGAAGATCGTCCCACAACAATCCCCATATTCTCTTGACACATATGAATAATCATTTGGGAAACACTATGAATATTACCTAACATGGCTCACACGAGTTCCAGCTCAGCACTGACATAGATTTACACTCGCATGAAGTTATTTAATTCTTCAACAATCGTAACTGCAACTCACACACTCGTGAATCATCCGATTGGGACAAACAATATTATTCAAAATACAAGGATTTGTAATTGTACAAAAAATAAGCTATGCTCACACAAACAATAGTTAATTTGATCATAAAGGACAATGACCATCATCAATCCTACACTTCCATATATTGAGAGATTGAATCACTTAAAAACTATTTCACCATCACTTAGATCACCTTCCATCTTACAACTCTATTTAATACATCTCAATAAGGAAAAATACCCACTTTGCAAAGAGTTAAGCTATAAAAAATAGACCATGGGGTCAAAGAATTTAGTAGACAACAACCCCCTGGAACCAAACCTTCTGAAATCATAAAGAGATCAACCATCTTGGTCACAAACATTAGACGAAGAAATTTTCCATGTCATAAAGGCATGAATTCTCCCTTCCACTTCAATTGATCATCTATTAGAAGAAAAAGATCATTCGACAATCATCCCAATGAATGGTGAAAGAAGCCACAGTCCAGTTCGAGTTACTTGAATATAAAGGGGAAAGAAAATTTCAAAATATCGTTTTAGGCAACACTTTTTGTGTGAGAATAAATACTTGTGGACTAAAAAGTATGGATTCTCTCAAAATAAGGACTTCAGTCAATTCGGAAGTGACAGAAAGGGAATGGCATACTTGCAAGCAAACAACATATTCAACCCAACAAGAATAGAAATATGACCAAAACATTATTTCCACAAAAGAAGACGCAGTCGACTCCACTAATGGTGGAATTCCAAGCGAAGCAGATTGGTTGGATGCAACACCTTAAGTCAGTCAAGCACATGGAAATTTTGTCTCCCTCTACTTCAACTTTTCTTCTTCTTTCCATATTTGACTTCTCAATATTGTAATCAAGTTTTCTAAATTTGATTTTTGATACTCCCCTCTTGCGTGGGACGAGCCAGGAATTGAGGTGGGGGAATATGTTTTAGGGGACAGTCAACTCGGTTAGCTAGACCCTCCGGTCAATTAGAAATAGTTGGTCTACTATGGTAGTTAGAAATTTAAGTGGTTCGAAGTATTTTTTAACCGACCGACCCATCTAGTTAAGTAGTTACAACTACCTGGTAACTAGACATATATTAATGTAAATAGACAAGCATATAGATACTTTGATATCTATGTGGGATAGATTGTATACATTGTATTACATTTCTATATCCTTTAATAAATATAGTTCTTTGGGATCTCACTACTTGTGTATGTATTTGTTTATATCTATATGTGTGTATCTTATATGTTTCTTATGTAAGGACTACTTGTAACTCTGCCTAATTTCCCCTAGACTACAATGGTGTCCTTGGAATATCGGTGTATACAATTAGAAAGTAGGTTCTTGTTATGTCACGTTGGTGCTTGTAAATTAGGACGTTGGTTCCTCCCTTCAGTTGGTGATAAAAAACTTTGGAAGTTGGTGCTTCCCATGATTTTTGTATTAATATAATATAAAAAGGATTTATGTGATTTTATTTTCCCATATAGAAATCATTGAGATCTGTGTATGAATTTATATGATAACAAATGACTTGGTTATTGGTTAATGTTTACATAATGTGATGATATTTTTAAAATTTTAAAAAGTGTTCAGTACTGATTCACCCCCCCTCTCAGTACTGATGAATATTTCATCAATTGGTATCAGAGAAATGTTCCTTTAGAAACAATCTAACCACTGGAAGGTAGATCCCAACAGTTCACATTGACAAACAAGAGACATCATCCTTAAGATAATCTCCATACTTTGATGGAACATATTATTACTTCCACAGCATAAGAATGAGAGTGTTTTTGAATTCACTAGGATATGGTGTCTAAGAAATAGTCAAGAATGGTTATGAAATTCTAGAAAATCCACGCTTCGATATAGGTGTGAATAAGATCAGGGAAAACAATTCAAAAGAAATGAATTCAATTATGGAATAATTATAGAAATCATCATTCACCAAAGTTATGCATTGTGAATTAGTAAAAGATATGTGGGATAATCTAAAGAACATTTATGAAGGATATGATAAATTCAAGAAAGAAAAACTACAAACTCAGACGAGTCAATTTGAAATCGTAAAGATGGATGAAGAATAAAACATTGTAGAATATCTTCTACACGTGGATGGAATTGTAAACATCATCAGAGGATTGGGTGAAATAGTTGATGAAGCATTCATTGTGCAAAAAGTACTCAAGTCACTTCCTATGAAATTCAATCCTATGTTATCAAATCTGCCAATAGGACAAGAAAAAATATATAAAAGAAAAGAAACATTCAAAGCCTCAAAGAATACCAACAGAGGAAAAGAAATATCATTTGACAAATCCAATGATGATTCTGATGCATAGGAAGACAACTTTGTAAGAAATCTCTAGAGAGGAACTATAAAATATAAAGATTAGCCTCCTTTCAAATGTTTTCATTGTGGTTAAGTAGAAAACTTTGCTTCCAAATTTTCTCATAACAAGAACGTGGAAAATAAAGATAAAGATGATTTTAACCCTAATGAAAGAAGAAAGGGAAAAACTCAAAGGAACAAATACTTCCAAAAATAAAGGAATAATCTCTATTCCAAAGAGTACTACTCATCTTATGAAAGTGATGAAGAGATTGAAGAAGATGTTCTATTCATGGCCCTAGAAACATATTCTAATGAAGATGAAGACAATGATCACATCCTATAAAATGGATAAAATTATGATGTGGATGTTGATCTTGAATGAGAATTACTCTATGCTCTAGGTGAAATAAAATGGCTCAGAAGAAATAATAGAAAATTGAAGGAATAATTTTCACACAATTATGACATGGTATCTCAATTAGAAGAACAAAATAAAGTTGAAGAGGAAATAAAAATACAACTGTGAAACAAAGAAGAAGATTGTGAAAAACTTGAAAAAGAAAATGCTACCCTAAGAAAGGAAATTGATATAATTACAACTAAGATGAACACAAATATAAAATTTGAAAGAAGTTCCATGATGTTAGCCGGTATGTTCAATAACCAAATATAACCATTTGAAAAAACTGGAATTGGTTACAATCCCAACTCCACATTGCAACAAACCTAGGAAGAACCCAAAATCTATGCTACGGCCTTGAACAATCCCATCGAACATGATGAGAAATCCAATGAAGAAAACCATGACCAGTAGAATCCTATTTTCCTTCATAGGAAGAATGAATTCAAAAAGGTGATAACACCAAGAAGACCTACTGATAACATATATGAATGTC
>ML778771.1:694765-720681 GCA_009831015.1 Picea engelmannii | reverse complement strand
AAAAACTGTATATTCAAAAAACCGATCAGATCATTTTGTTCATTTTAGAAAGGTTCTCATGTGATGCAGGAAATTCAACATTTCTTTAAATCCTTCTAAGTCTATCTTCCTCGTTACCAAGGGAAAGATCCTTGGGAACATTGTCTCTAATTCTGAAATAAGCATAGATCCCGAAAGGATTGCTGCTATCCTAAATATTCATGTCCCTACTTCCAAAAAGGAGGTTCAAGCCTTTATGGGTATTATCAACTTTGTTCGTAGGTTTGTTCCTGATTTTTCTATAATGGTCAAACCAATTCAAAATATCCTTAAGAAAGATCGCTCCTTTTATTGGAATGATGACGTCAAAAATGTTTTCTTAATGATCAAGAAGGAAATCAGTTCTGCACCGGTTTTGGTGAAGATGGATTTTGAAAAAGAATTTATTATATATACTAATGCCATAGGAAGCAGTTTTTGCTATCCTCATACAATGTGATGACCAAGTTAACGAAAAACCAGTATCTTACATGAGTCAAATCTTGTCAGATGATGAATTCAAATATTCTTTTATTGAAAAACGTTATTTCTCTCTTGTTAAAGTTGTTGAAAATTTTTGCCACTTTATCTTAGGTAAGAACACACTAGTAAAAGTCCCTTTACCTACTGTCAAGTTTTTTCTCTCATAGAATTATATTTTAGGAAAGATTGCACATTGGTTTTCCAAGATATAGGAGCATGATCTAACCATCATGACTTCTAAAACCATTAAGGGATGTGACTTAACCCTTCACTTAGCTCAACATGCAAAAGCGAGTGAAGAAATTGATGAACAAGATAGCTCTCTATCAGCACTATTTTACATTGATAGTCAAATCCTTCCTGTAGCTTAACATCCCTGGTATAAAGATCTGGTGTATCACTTGCAAAACTGGATATTGCCAGATAACTTAGATACTCATCAAATGAAAAGGCTCTATCTTGATTCTTCTAGATATGTCATTTTAGGAGACTTATTGTTTAGGAGATTTGATGATGATATGTTACTTCATTGTGTGAATAATGAGGAAGCACATAAATTCTTACAAGAGACCTATGGATCTTCAGATGTTGTTATTCATGTAGGAGGCCACTTTTTTTCTAAAACTATTGCTTTTAAAATTATCAGGAAAGGGTACTATTGGCCTTCAATTTTTCATGATTCTTATAATTTTTCAAGATCTTGTGACAAGTGCCAGAAGTTCGCTGGGAAAGAACGTCTTTTTGCCAGGCCTTTACAACCTGTCCTCCCTGACTTTCCTTTTTCAAAATGGGGTCTGGAATTTATTGGTCCTATTAATCCTCCATCTTCAACAGGGCAAGATTTTATCTTAACAACAACAGACTATTTTACGAAATGGATTGAAGTTCCCCACTTAAGCATTCACAAGATTAGCAGGTGATTTCTTTCCTTGAAAGTAATATTTTATCCAGATTTGGACTTCCTTTGGAAATTGTTATAGACAATGGTCCCACTTTTATTTCTGCTAAGTTGACTCAGTTTCTATATAAACTGGGGGTTAAACATTTTACCTCATCAGCTTATTATCCCCAAGGAAATGGGCAATCCGAGTCTACTAACAAAAATATGGTTACAATTATCAAGAGGCTCATTGGAGATAAGCCTCATCAATGGAACACTCTCCTCACTTGTGCCCTTTGGGAAGATCGCACTAGTTGCACTCCCTTCCATCTTGTTTATGGTCAGGAATCCATTCTGCCTATCGAGTTGGAAATTTCTTCTCTAAGGTTGATGCTACAGGTTGAAGAATTAAATTCTTTCAATATATTTCAAAGGATAAATGCACTCTTGGATTTAGAAGAACAATGTACGTTTTCCTTGGATAACATAAAGAGAAGACAACAAACTGTTATAATATATTTCAACAAAAGTGCAAAGGTTGTCAACTTTAAGGTTAATGAGAAAGTCTTATTGTGGGATTCAACTCATGTTGATAGAGGAAGGCATTCAAAGTTCCAAAAGTTATGGTTGGGTCCTTTTAAGATCACTTTTGTCCTGGGCTCAAACTCATATATCATAAAGGACTTGGAAGAGCAATTGTTTTCCTATAGAACCAACAGTTCCCACTTAAAACATTATGTGGAACCAACTTGAAAGTTTAAATTTTGTATGGAATTTTTCTATATTATAGTTTTGTTTTATTTCTTTGATTTTACTTTGCTATTATTTCTTTTTGTTGTTTCGTTTTCGTTGTTTTATTTCTTTTATTGACTTATTTTCTTGTCAATTTTTTTTTTTTGGATCAGTCTTGCCACAACGACGTTATTCTTCAAGTATTGTTAATCAATAACAATCAGGTTACACAAATGTCATGATGTCCCCCCTTGAATACATCATTGAAATTTTTATCTTCTTCAATACTGCTGTTAGATAAGATAGTTGGTTTTTGTCCCTTTTTTTGCTTCCCTTTTCTTCCCTACGCTCCGAGATTCAAAAGAGCACACCAAAAACAAATTCTCCTTGAAGCCAAGAATGCTTTCACAATGATTTATCAAATGATTATGCATATAGGGATAAGCTCCCTCATAAGTAACACTTTCCATGAGTTATTCCCAAAATCCCAAATCATTTTCCCCTTAAACTACTCACTTCCCCTTATTTCATAATTATTCTAATGTACTTTCCTTGATCTAGTGTTAACTTGGTTTACAAAACCAGAAAATCTGAGTTCTTAATCTATTGGGAACATATTTCCCTGTGGAGTCACCAATTGTTGACGTTTAAGAAACTTGCAACGATGAATACTGATCGCAAATGATTTCCGAGCTCTATTATTTATTTATAATAATAATAATAATAAACTAGTAGGTGGGACCCACTTGTAGACTAGTGGCGCTATGATGGATGTGTTGCACTTATATTTTTCTTTGCGGTTATAGTGATGCCATCATAGTATTCTACAGTTGATGTTTCAAGTAGTGGTTCTAATCGTTATGGCGACATAAGATGGTTGGTTGATTGTGGTATGGATAGATGGTTGATGGTCACTCGCAAATTATGGCTATACTATGGATAAAAGGATTAATTTTACAGGTTTTGTGTTTATGCGTTAAACATTGATTGATTATTTCACATATGATTTTTTACAAAAGGATGATATGAGAGCTTAAACAAAAGTAAAAAATGACTATACTCAATCCCTAAGGTTATATGTAATTGTGATAAAATAAGGGTGTATAGACCCTTGTTTCTAAACTTATGTGTTTTGGTTAAAGGTTATGTGAGAGGCATATGTGATAACGTTATAACATATGGTAATTGAAAAAATATTTGACATGACTTAGGGTGGCACACTATGTAATGGATATAGAAATGGGATATTTGTTTGATTTAATGGTTAATGTTATGGCAGATTGGCTGGCTTGTACGTTGAATGAGACTGGGAAAGGAAGCAACGTGCATTTACTACACGTCACTCAAACAACCCTTGAGCCCGTCACCCTAGCCATACTTGAATTTTTTTTTTCCGGCTCTAGTGGTTGTTGACGCTCTGTGATTTTTGGTTGTGAAAGAAGGAAACAATCTAACTCTTCCCCTCGAGCAAGATTTTCCAATTATGGTTCCTTTATTTTCCATCCATGATGGTTCCTCTGTGTTATGAATAAATTTTGGCTCAGAATTTCTTGAGGTCTATTTTTTTCTTAAGATTTCAACTGTGTATCAGTGTTGTGCTTATGGTTTCTTCTGTGAATACTCTATACTGTTGGCTTATTGAAGAAGATGAATGGATATTCTTTGTTGTGTGTATCATGTGCATTGGGTTATTTGTTAAAAACATATTCGGTCAGCTTGGGTTTTTTTTGGTCTACTTCTTTATGGAAAATTATGATTATGGTTTCGCAAAGCTCAGATTTTTGGCGCATGGGTTTACAACTAGTCTTGGTGTTAGGTTTTATCATTCCTTTTCATCTCTGTGGCTGATATGTTTCATTTCACTGGGTTGCAATGTGAACTGTTAAAGAGTGGGAGTGTTGCTTGGCATGTTTTGACCGAGCCCCGAGCTCTCATTTGTCATGGAATTTCCTTTATCATCATTGTTTCTAGAAATATTAGAAAATTGAGTTTTATCATTACCCAAAATTTTAAATGGAAGCTTGTATAAGTTTGGTTGGGCACGATTTGGCTCTATTTCTCCATGGGAATGATTTGGTTCTATCTTTCGTTGGGCATTTATTTTAAAATAAGTATGTACATGTTTAATTTAAGAGAATCTCAGCCTCAGAGTTGCATGTTATTGGTTGAATTCTATTTCGAATAAAGGCTTATATTGTTAGATGCTTGTGTGTGATTGAATCGGGGCCCGATTATGAGTGTAATGCCCAGTGGATTTTTTTGAATAGTTTTTGGAAAGTTGACAGATAGTGGTTAATATTGTGCCTATTCTTGTTTGAGTTTAAGGAATAAATATTGGATGTGGATGGTTGGAATCACTATGCATATTTCTATTTGGTTTTAAAAGGAAAGGGATTTAGCATTGGAATATGAATGGTTGTGGCTCAACGAATTACTATGTTATCATAAAATAACAATGTTGTTATCGTGATTGTTATTATAGATATTGTATAGATGAAAGGGTTGTTATAAAGTGTTCTGGGCATATGAATTTTTTGGTTTGAAGTCAGCAAGCATTCTGTAAAGAAGTGACAATTAAATGGTTTTGGTTTTAAAAGTGAATTCTTATTGGATTATGAGGTATTAAAAGAGTAATGGTTGTTGTTTGATTTGATTTATTTTTATGAACAATATCCATATTTTATTCCCTCTCATACTATCACTTTTTCGCTCATTATACCCCCCTCATAATCTAAATTTCATTTTTACACGCCTTGTTCTATAAAATAAATTAAAAACTATGTATAACAGTGACAAAAGATATGACACAAAAATAGGTGGCAGCTAATATTTTTGGCATTGATTGCATAATTAAATTATTTAATGAATTGTTGAGCAGTACTCATGTATTTTTCCCCTGTCATGCTACCACTTTTTAGCTCATTACAATCCCTCCAAATGTCCCATGAACCCTATTCACCCCCTACTCACTTGAAAATTATTAAATAATTTATTATGGATTGATTTGCATGGGTCTCATGTCAATTTCTGAGCCAAATTTTTTTTCATGCAAACAAAATGTCATGTATGGTATGCTAAGGGATAATTACTGATGAATTGCTACATATAGGATGAGTTTACTCAACAGGGGAAACCATGAATGAAATAATAGAGGAAGAGGTAATTGGAACAGAGGGCCTAGAAGGCCTAGATTCTCAATTCATTTTGATGTTGACCCCCAGGAGTTGAACCATCTGTTTCAATCTAAGTTCTTCAACTATATTGGGAAAGGGATAGTTCAACCCCGACCAGAGAGACTTCCCTTCCATCCTCAAAATATCCATGGTATTCATATGCCTCCTCATGTGTCCTTGCAACCAGAGGTCCCTATGAATGATGGATGGAAAGAGATTGTCAATCCGACAATCTCTCACCATCGTGGTTGGCCCAATTTTTCATTACCCCCTCCACCACCTGTAAATCCTAATGTTCAAATTGCCCCTGTTCATTCACCTATTCAATCCTCTCATGCTATAAAATGACTTAAAACCGATATCCCCCATGTGCAAGATAAAGGTAAAGTTGTTGCCTCCCCTTCCTCTCCTTCAAATGACTCTTCAAAATCAATGTCCTCTCATATGCATATGAAGGACGATTGTTCCCATGTTATTAGTGAGATTAAGCCTCAAGGTTTGAATCAACAAAAGGCTACTTCTGGGAAGTCCAAAGGGGACAACAATGATATAATAAATATTGCCTCTCAAAGTGGAAAGTATGGATTTTAATTTATGTGTTTTATGATTGAGTTGTTGAAAACAGTGGTCTGCAGAAAGTTTTGGAAAAGAAGCTATTTTTTGGATAATGCAGATATTTACATATTTTTGGATATGGTTTGAATTATTTCTGATATTTAATATTCAAATTTTGGAAGTATTTATGGGATATACAAGGCGGCATGTGTTTAAATGATTATCTAATTGTGTTTATTTTTGTAAATAATAAAAGAAGGGAGTCACAAGGGGTCCCACCTACTTAGCTATTATTAAATAAAGAACCTTAACTATTATTATTATTATTACTTCTCCTAAAATAAAATTAATTAAGTTTAACTAACTTAACTAAAGAAAGTAGTTGAACTACTTCAACTTATTTGGAATGCATAAAAGCCAAATGAGAAGGAAGAACAAGAGGAGAATAGAAGGAGAAAGAAATACTAAGGTTTTATTTTTTGTTTTCATGAGATAGTTTCAGTTTTCATTCATTCTTGAGTTCATTCATAGCCTAATTCTCTTTTTGACAGCAAGATCCTATTGTAGACAACAAGGTTCGGAACCAAAGAAAATCATTCAGATGCTTGTTTTAAAGGTGTTGATCTATCTTTGATAGTTTGTGTATGTGTGTTTATGGATTAAGTTTCATAGCTGATAAAGGATATTGTGTAGAGTCAAATTGCCAACAGACTGTGGCAAGCTAATCTAGATTATAAAGTTCAATTTTTACTTCTTGTCAGAGTCCTTTTGTATGGTTTTCATCGGGGATCTCTAAATTAGACTTTGGTCCATGCCCTCACAAGGATTTTGTAAAGAGAAAGATACTTTTGATTTCTTGGAATGAAATCAAGAAGATTGTTATTCTATCTCATTTGTGTGTATCTATGACTTGGTTACTTTTTCTTTTGATCTCCACATTTACTTTCTATAATCTATATATTTTTCATAAAATTATATAAAACATTTATGTTATTTTGCAACATTCTTTTCATAAAAATCATCCTAAACCCTTGTAATTAATACTTGTGGATTGGGAAAATATTTTTGAGGCTATAAAACATAGGGTGGTATTCTCGACTATCTTGTCTTAGCCCGACAAGATTCGAGAATGCCTGAGTAAGATAATTCATATCGTTTCCTCAACACACTGTCCAAAAAATGTGTCTGTAAAGTGAAAAGTAGTGTCTGAACCATACATAAACGTTCGTAACAGCCACAACAACACCACTAAATTCACGTTCATACATTGAAAAATACAAGAACGTCCATACAACTACAACAACACAATTGAATTCACACCTGTACCATTTGATTTTACATTTGCAATCACTAGCTTTTTTCATTATGTATATTCTGAAATTGAATGGGTTAGTTATCATCAATCTGTGGTGCTATGTACAATGTGCTTCATAAGTCTTGACTATCTATGTAAGACAATGTCTCTTAATTTTGAGATCTGAAACTAAGATATACCGAAAAAAAAAATCAAAGTTCATTTAATATATATATATATATATATATATATATATATATATATATATATATATATANTAAGGTTCAAGTGAAAAAAAAAAGGACAAGAAGGTAATACATTGTTTTATTCGAAGTACTTCATTTAAAGTAAAGAGTTGTAATATATATTCAAGTGAAATTTTAAAAGAGTATAAAACCATCAATTTCATAGAAGGAAGGTGTAATTAAAGATTTTGTAAGTTCCAAATCAAGGATGTTATTAGAATAATATCAAGGGTGTTATAAGAAAGTGAAGAAAAGTAATATACATTATTATATTTCATGGTTCAACATATATTTATATAAAATGGAGTTTAGTAGTGGAAAACAAGGAAGAGTCCCTCATACTTATAAAAATTATGTGAATTCATTATTAAAAGTTAATGGGAATATTCAAGGAAAGAATATCATCATTGCTATTTTCCCAACTGCTAAGAAAAATCACATTAATGTTGACCTTACAAACCAATTAATGGTTTCAAATCCAAATATAATTGAAAATGACATGGGTCTTTCTAATGAGAAATATGAAATTAAGAACCTACAACTATCTATTGGTGATTACAAATTCATAGCTCAATTCAATGTCATACCAATGTATCAAGACAATGTTTATATAATTCTAGGGTCAACTTGGGTGGATACATTGGGTACTTTTATCTTCAACACAAGGAGAAATTTTTTGACATTTTCTTATAAGAACAAGAAAATCACATTGTGGGACGTTACAAAGAAGTTAGTTTCAAAAGCTACATCATCAGAAGACCTGAAGGACATATCAAAAGTAATCCTTAAATATAACCAAAAGTAAATACAAAAGTTGTGGGATTGATAGAAAGAATGTGACAAGATCATCATTGAAAAAGACGAAGAGATTTCTTGCCTAAGAAATCATAATTAGAAACTACTTGAAAAAATCATGAAGTCCAAGGAGAAGAAGCGGTGTTTTCAAAAGTTGGAACAATAAAATTAGGACCTTGGGAAGAAATTACCAGAAAAGGATGAAGAAACCTCGCGTTTAAATAACCTTAGTCAAATATTGTTGGAAAAAATCAGAATGTTGAAAGAGGAATAATCTGAGAAAGAAGACAAGAACAAAGTCAACAAATCAGATAAGGAAGAAAAATCACACCTAAAGGTTCATAATCAAAGTCTACTAAAAAGATTGATAAGTTAAAGAGTGATAAGACGTCACTACAGAACAAGTTAGAAAAACTCATCAACAAAGAATCATTGGTTGATAAAGAGACACTGATTGAACCTATGGAACTAGAGAAGTCTTTAGATGTAAAAATCTCAATTGTGAATAAAGGAATTGATAGAGACCCAATCAACCTTACACATCAAAAGGATGTAAATCCAATTGATGTAAAGAGGTCTTCAAATGTTGAAGTAGAAACAAGCCATGGGTATGAACAAGACTCAATTCCAAAAGTTAATCAATAAAAGCTACAAGTATACAAAGTAAATATCAAATGGAAAGGATGCCTTATCGACATCCTAATCACAAAAGTCGATACTTCAACCAATCAATGTATCAATAGAAACAAATGAATGATATGTCGAATAATATTACTTCCATTGCAAGTGGTGCTAAAAGTAGAAGCTATCATGGGAGTCGAAAGACATCAAGTTTTTTCCAAGGACCCTATAAGCACCCAGTTCCACAGAAGATCAAATTGGGGTGGATAGACTCCTTTACAATTTGATAGTTCTTCTCGGTGCTTAGAATATCCTATCATCTTAGGTCCTTAATGATCACTAACTTAAGAATCAAGAATCAAGAGACAATATTACAAGCCAGAGAAAGATATAAGTCTTCCATAAGTATGCTTTGAGAACAAAGGATTTTTAAGGGGAAGGCAATGTTACAAAAACAACAATACATATAAATAAATAATGATTAAATAAATACTCAATAACTAAATATGTTATGAAGAGACACCTTCCTGATGAAATATCATGTCTCTTGTGAAAAGGTAACTCTTGTGTGGGTATATATACAACCCTCTGTTCTCATTTGTATCATCTCATTCATCTTCTTATACATTATTATTCAATATATATTCCTAAATAGATTTCTTCATATTCCAAGTATTTTGGGTATTTCATGTATGAACCGAGTTGGTTCACCACAAAATGGAATATTCCACAAGTGTACTAAGCATTTTTAGATGCATTTCTACCTCATCATATAGCTCGTAGAGGATGGATCTATTGATTTGTAGTACTGCCCCATCAAGAACAAAACTACAAACATTTTCACCAAACCTTTGGGTCATGAAAAATATGTAAAATTATGAGATAAGCTTGTGTAATTAGTAGATTGACCATTAAGGAAGTGTGTTAAATTAAATATTAGATTATAAATGTCAATTAGATAATATATATGTGAATTAATAAGGTCACCTGGACTTTAGGTTATTTTATTCTTTTATACTTTATTTCATTTTAGTGTGTTTTTTTTGTCTATCCCACATTCATAAAGTGGATTGACTCAACTAGCTTGCAAATCTATATAAGAAATCTTATGATTTCTCATTATCAATGCAATATTGGTTTTATTTATGTGTTCTTTTTATCATTATACTTTTTATGGGTGATATGATAGTGCATGTCTTTAAGCTCGAGTCTAAAATGTCCAAGAAGTATGAAACTTGAAATATTAATTTCTTGAAGGAAAGATGGTTTCTTTTGTAGTTCATATTGTGAACCTCTTTAAATACATGTTTCCTTCTATTTGACCCATTCTTGGACCTAACATATCGTTCATCCTTTCTTCAATTGTGGATATGAGAATAATCCAAAAATTATCAAATCTTCAATTATGGATATGAGAATAATCCAAAAATTATCAAATCATCATGGTTGGGCACATATTCTTTAAGTTCTTCACTACAACTTCGAATGATTATGTTTCTAAGTGGGAAAAAACAAAGAAGTTGTTGGGAAAATGTCAAGTAAGTTTTACAAGTAACCACTACACTAATGACCACATGTTTACTCTTAGACCCAATTATTTAAGAAGCAAAGTCTCACAAACACGAAGTCCTTTATTGATTTCTAGACTTTCACAAGGCCTTCGCTACAATTTCAAGTTTCTTGTTTAAGAGGCTCAAGCTTTAATGACTTATAGGCATGGTAATCTCCTTGGTTGATGACACTTTATGGAACGATCATTGGCCATGCCAAAATGATTTCACATGTTCTTTTTGTATTTTGCATTGATAAACTAAAAGATATCATCTTAAAAATTGTGAGAGAGAGGTGGTTGCTTTCTCTTTAGGATTCCATTTTTATAGTATTATTTGTAGATGACATTGTTTTTTCATCTCACATAGTGATGGGTCTTGAAAAGTAACTTGATACTATTAATCTCATTTTTTATGATCAACATATGAAATTCACTCTTAGAAAGAAAAAATATATGGCATTTAACTTGTCCAAAAATCAAAGCATCCAATATTGTGGTCTCTTACACAGGGTATATACATAGTGAAACATTACACTTACTTGTGGGTTGTATTCAAGTGAGTTTTTAGCCTATTACCACAAAAAAAACTAATTAACACTAGGTGTTAACAAACTTGGAATAAATGTTTTCAATTATATGTTAATATTTACTTCCTCCACACTTTAGTGACCCATTATCTTCTTTATATATGCCAGTGTAATTTGAATACTTTGTATAAGGAAAATGAGTTGTAACTACATTTAGAGTGTTCTCGTGATCCATATTATTTTGAGAATGACATGAAGGAAGAAATATAACAGATATATAACATGGAAATACATAGAGGTATTGCAAGGAACACAATAATACAATGAAAATCAGATTCTATTAATGATTGTTTAGAATACAAAATATTGTAAAATTAAAAGCACACAAGCTAGCTATAATGGTGGTAGCTTATCTCTGAAGATAGATGTGTCAGCTACACTCATTCGCAAGAATATCATTACAATGAGTATCCAAATTTATTTTTAAAATAAATCATAAATGAGAAAACCATAAACATCCAAAACTCTAACCCCAGAAGATGAAATTCCAAAATGATGGGGGTAGTTGATATGTCAGCTTCCCAAGGGTGCAAATTTTGCATATGATCTCCATTTGGGGCACTCAATACCTACCCAAAAAGGTCTATCTGAGGACTAAACATTTCAAATCATCTAATACATCCAAACATGGATTTATTGGGCACTATCAAGTCAAAAAAATGTTGTTTAGGGCCTCCAAACAACCCGAAAGTTTGGGACCTGAAAAACTGCCAAGACAGAAATTGTAAATTGATCCAATGGAATAGGTGGGTAGCCATCGATGTCCAAATGGATCATTCCTACTCCCTTATTAATAAATGGTCTCCATTACGTCAAGTTCCTACATTGGATGGGGAAACTTCTACTGAATTTGACTCCTGGTGAGCCACTTGCCCCAATGAAGAAATTTCCCTACTTTGAAGACTCAATAGAGTTGGATGTTTTGTTGGCAGGTGCCCTTTGTCTTGGTGTCCATGATATGATAACATTTTTATTTTTAAATGCAGTCAATATTGAGTTATGTAGGATCTAAGTGCTCAGCCGCATCTCAAGTGTCCATTAGAGACGAAAAATATGGCCGAAGAAGTTCCACATTAAATATCGGGTGTAAGTGAAGGAAAGGAGGAATGCTTAATTCAAAAGAATTCTCACCCACAACCTTGGTGATGGTGTAAGGCCCATATTGGAGTTGGTGTAGCTTCCAATGGAATCATGTGAGATTCTCTTTTTGCAAATGTAGCCATACCTTATCTCCCACTTGAAACTTGTGTGGTACCTAATGTTGATCATGGTTCTTCTTGTACTTGTCATTGGATTTCTGCAAAATATCATGAACTTGTTGTTGGATGTGTTGGATTCTCTCAACAAATTTGACTACTCGATCAACCTCGGTGTGAGCATGGGAGGAATCTTCCTATGAAGTTGCAATGGGTAGAGCTACGTCAATGGGGGCCAATAGATGGAACCCCAAGAACACCTGGAAAGGGATGTGTCCAATAGAGCTGTGGACGGATATGTTGTAGCTATGTTAAACATAAGGAAGGATTTCATCCCATGTGTGTGGATGTTTTTAATTGTACATCCTCATGATATGGACAATCATCTTGTTGACTACCTATGTTTGTCCATCAATCTATGGGTGGAAGGTAGTCGATTTGGTTAGCTTGGTGTCCATCATTGACCATAGGATGGACCAAAAAGTGCTCAGGAACCTACTATCTCGATCTAAGATAATGGTTTTTGGGATCCCAAAATGAACCCAAACATGTTCAAAGAAGAGCTTGGCGGTGGCCTTGGCTGTGATGCTCTTCTTGCAAGGTGCCAAAATTGTCATCTTAGAGAATCAATCAATGACCATGAAGACACAATCATTCCCATGCTTGGTTGAAGGCATACCAAACATGTAATCCATGGATATGGAATCACAAGGCCTATCCTGTAAGGTACCATATGTAATGTAATAAGCATAAACAATAATATTCAACAAATACCAGCGGAACACCAGAATAATGATAATAGAAATACCAAGGCCTATCTTGTAAGGTACCAGATGTAATGTAATAACAAGAAACAATAATATTCAACAAATACCAACGAAACATCCAAATAATGATAATAGCAATACCAACAATAATACCTTTATTGAAACAAAACAATGTTCACTTGCCTCTTCGAGGGGGAAACCTCCAATAGAGTAGAGCTCATTAAAATAATTCTCAAGACAAGGCTTTCTCATGCCTCCCGATCTTATTTATATTAATTCTATAATCTAAAGAACATTCTAGAGGAAGATATTTCTAGAAGTGAAAGCTTCTATTAAGTCTTATTACATTAGACATGTTCACATTATTAAATAGGCCTTATTAACTAATGTTGGCCTTTATTACATGGAAAATATATTATTCTACCTGCGTGAGAAGTTAGAGAGGCTAGGTCCCTAACATGCCTTCCCCCTTGATTAACATATTTTTTCTCAAGGCTTGAGATGTGGAAACTGTTGTAGAATAGTGGTCGGCTCCTAGGTGGCATATTCTAGAGTTGTATCTTTCCACTGCACTAAGACTTCCTTGATGGTTTGTTGATGGAGGTGATGCTCTCGCCGGTCCAAGACTATTTGTGTATGAAACCAAAAGGATCCCTCTTCATCCAACTCAAGGAGGCTGGTTTGAGTTTAACACTTAGTTCCAATCGCTTTATTTAAGCAAGAGACATGAAAAATAGGATGGCTCTTAGGATGACTAAGCAGAGCTAACTGGTAGGCTATGGGTCTCATTCACTTAAGAATTGTATAAGGACCATAAAATTTGGGAGCAAGTTTCTGAAAGTGTTCAAATTTGAGTGAAGTATGCTTATAAGGTTGTAGACAAAGAAACACCTAGTCCCCTTCAACAAATTGACATTCAAAATGACCTTGATCTACTTGTTGCTTCATGCGATTATGATCCATGACCAAATTTTCTTTGAGGGTATAGAGAATGGTTACTCGGAGTGTAAAATTTTTGTCAACCTCATGAACCTTGGAGACACATGGCATGTAGGAGAGAAATGACGGTGGATTTTTCCCATAAACTGTTTCAAAAGGAGTGATGCGAGTAGTAATATGGTAAGATTTGTTTTACCACCCTTCAACGATGGGTAACCACTGAGCTCATTGATTTTTTCTATCAGACGCAAAACACCACAAATATGTTTCCAAACACTTGTTGACAATTTCAGTTTGGCCATCATTTTTGGGATGATAGGCGGTGTTGAGATGCAATTGGGTTCCTTGGAGCTTGAACATTTCTTGCCAAAATTTGCTAGTGAGAGTGAGATCTTAGTCAGAGACAATAGAATGAGGCATTCCATGAAGTTTGAATATGCTATCCATAAATATTTGATCCACTGTGGATGCGGTGAACGGGTGTTGAAGAGCATAGAAATGGGCATATTTGGAAAGATGATCAACTACTGCCATTATGACAGACTTATTACTGGATTTAGGGAGGCCAACAATGAAATCCATAGAAATATCCCTACAAATAGCAGGGGGAATTAGAAGCAGTTGGAGTGTTCTTGGAGCTTTGGATGTTTCTCCCTTATTACATTAGAAGGTATCACATTTAGCCACAAGGGTGCAAATGTCTTGTTTCATACTGTCCCAGAAAAAAAGAACGTTTAACATGTTCATAGGTTTTGGTGAACGATGCATGCCCATCTATGGGTGAAGCATGAAGCTCAGAAAGCACTGTGGATTTAAGTTGTGACCATTTTATTAAATACATATGGACTTTGTAGTGGAGGTTTTCATTGTTACAAGAGTACCCTAGAGAAGCTTGATAATGGTGTTGCAATTGTTGGATCATGCGAGAAATTTTGGGGTCTTGCAACCATTCCTAACAAAAACTTGGATCCAATTTGGTAAAATGAAGGAGAGGGAAAAGAGGGACCCTTCTTCTTCATAATTTTTGGAAGGAGTATCAACAACCACATTTTATTTTACCTTCTTTAAATGATCTCATAATCATATCCAAAGAGCTTGGTCACCCATTTTTGTTGCTCTCGGGATGAAATGCATTGTTCCAGAAAAAAATTGAGGCTATGATGATCCATTTTAATTTGGAAGCACTTCCCCAATAAATAAGGACACCAAATATCCATGACTTGCAGAATAGCCAACATTTCCTTTTCACATATTGATTGGCCCAAATGTCACTCTAAGAGTTGTTTTATAGTGAAAGAGAAAGACCTACCATCTTGCATGAGGATTGTGCCAATTCCTTTCCCAGAAGGATCACATTCCAGGAAAAAAAATCTTGTTGAAGTCGAGAAGTGTGAGGAAAAGAGTTGTACACATAGCCTCTTTCAATACATGGAAGGATTGATCAGTGGTTGGAGTCCAAGTGAAAGCATTTTTTTTAAGGAGAGCAATAGAGGTGATGTAGTTTTTCCATAATTCTGAACAAAATTGTGATAATACCCCATTAAACCCAGAAAACCATGCAATCTCTCGAGTTTTAGAGTGAGGCCAATCCTTCATAGCTTCAATTTTCTCAGGATCCACTCGTATGAAATCCTTTCCGAAAATATGACCCAGGTACTCCAATTTCGAGGCTCCAAAGGGACATTTAGATTATTTGAGTAAAATTTTATGTTGAGAGAGTAGATGGAGAAATTGATCCACATGGGAGAAATGGGATGTCCAATTTCTACTATAGATGATAATATCATCAAATAAAACTAAGACAAAATGATGGAGGAAAGGATGGAAGACATGATTCATGAGACATTGGAAAGTGGAGGGAGCATTACATAGGCCAAAGGGCATGACAAAAAAACCATAGTGATAAATCATCATTATCCCATAGGTATGCATAATTCATCGAAGGAATTTATTCTCATCCCAGATCAAGATACTCCATATTTTAATTCATGGGCCCAAATATTCTTTGACAAAGATTTGGACTTACTCTATTTTCTCCTCATAACTTTAGTGCTCCTATCTAGGCGCTATTCCCTTGTGACCAAGTGCTAAATCCTTGAAATTATATCACTAAGCACTTATGCCTTGCGCTTGTTAAGATGTGCTCATTTAACCATAGACAATATCACAATATTGTCACCCAACCATAGGCACACAACCACCCCCAAGCACTGTAAACTTGACAGATAGAATAATTATGGAAGTAGTACTAGACCCAACAAATAACCAAGGGATAGCGCACCTTTCTCCAAAGGTAGAGAAACAAGCAGAAAGTCCCAAAACCAAAAACCAATACCAATACCCAGCTTCATTCATTGCAACTGCACTCCTCCTCTAGACTTGCACACCACTTTACCTTGTGTGAGATTTTGAGTGAGAGTATGACCAAATGAGCTCAAGCGCCCTATATTTATAGTTCTCTTTTTCACCTATCTAGGCTGAATTCTCCTTTTAGAAGCTAATACTTCAATATTAATTCTTTTATTGAATCGCCTTGTCTTCTAGGGTTTCTACACATCTGTTTAGGGTTTCTCTAGCTTCTAAAATATTATAATCTAGTTAGAGGTTACACATGAAGGTTGATACCTCTCGTATCTACCACAATATTAACACTCCCTCCTAGATAGGGAGGTATTAACAAGTAGCATTGTCATAGCCACACATACTATCTCATGATCATGTATATCAAATCACGAGCAACATCACCACTATCTGATATCATCAACTGCATCATCTCTCAAGGACATACTCCATCTAAGTAATTGGGCATGATGAAGAATAATTCACTCACTCAACAGAGTGATACAAGGACCATTCTTCTAATCCGAACATACGTCCTAGAAGAATGATTGTCCCAATAGATGTTGAATGTCCTCAATTGCTACAAGAACCATCATTTCCACTATATCATCTCTAATTCATACTAGCATGATGAAAATTCATAATATCTAAGTTGTACTGACATGATGTGGAGTACCATCTACATCATCTCTAAGCCATACTAGCATGATGTGAATGCATCATATCTAAGTTGTACTTGCATGATGTAGATAAATGCCTCTGCATCATCTCTAAGTTGTATGATCATCTCTAAGTTGTACTAGCATGATTCTCTGCATCATATCTAAGTTGTACTAGCATGATCATATATAACATGATGTGAGTCACCTGCATCATCTCTAATTGTTATTATTATATCTAGTTTGTACTAGCATGATTCTCTGCATCAAATCTAAGTTGTACTAGCATGATCATATCTAGCATGATGCGACTCAAGCATAAGCATCGTCTCTAATTTGTACTAGCATGATGTGAATGCATCATATATAAGTTGTACTAGAACAATGCATCTCAATACATCTTCATCATATCCAAGTTGTATTAGCATGATGTTGAAGAATCATATCTAAGTTTTACTAGCATGATACGCATCAACAATCTGTCAACCTGGACCATTCTCCACAGGGAGAATTTTTTTCCATCAGCACTCCCTCCCAACCAAGGAAGTCATCTCCTCCCTTTCAACCAAGGGATAAATCACCACGAGTCCCAACTGTCTCTCAAGTATGAAAAATTTATCTTGGACAGAGGCTTCATTAAAATATCAGTTGTCTTCTCATCGATGGAGATGTACTAGAGAATCACTTCTCCCTTCTGAACTTTATCAAGGATAAAGTAGTACTTGATCTCAATGTTCTTAGACCTATCATGGAACACAGGGTTCTCTAAAATCTTCACACATCTTTGATTATCACAATATATCACAGTTGAATCCAACACCTCATCAAATAGTCCAAAAACCAACTTATGAAGCCATATTTCTTCCATACAAGCATCACAAGCTGCAATATATTATGCTTCTGTGGTTCTAAGTGTAATAGACTTATGTTTCCTGCTAGACCATGATATCATAGCATATCCCAAACTGAATCATACACTAGAAGTACTATTTCTATCATATTCACTCCCTGCCCAATATGAATCAGTAAATCCATGCAGTTGTATATCGTTGTTTGAGGTATATATCAAAACATAGTTTCGCTTCCCACAAAGATATCTCAAAATATGATTTGCAGCTATCCAATGCTCATGTCTAGGTTCCACCTAGAACTGGTTCAACTTGTTCACAACAAAGAAAATGTCTAACCGGGTATTCACCAAATACATCAATGAGCCAATCAATTGTCAGTATAGGGATGATTCTACTTGATCAGAATCAAAGTCTCTCAACTTCCTCATATATGTCACCATGGGAGTTGTTATGGATTTGCAATCCGTCATCCCAAACTTCTGAAGGATCTTTACAACATACTTCCATTTCGCTGGGAATATTTCACCACACTTTTGCCATACTTCTAGTCCCAAATAATAATGCATGAGACCAATATCCTTTATATCGAATTCATAGGCTAGCTCCCTCTTACACAGAATAATGAGAGGCTTTGTACCTTAACACCTTGAGGTTGCTCTATGTATAATTCATCCTTAATTACTTCATTGAGAAAAGTAGTATTTACATCCATCTGATGTAAACTCCAACCCATGGATTCTACAAGAGATATAGAGGTACATCTGGCAACTATAGAAAACGTCTTATCGTAGTCTTCTCCCTCCTACTAGTAGAACGCTCTAGCCACGAATATCACCTTGTATTTATAGATAATTTAAATAATTTCCTTCTGGTCTAGGCACAATTTCTCATACATCATGATGGATTTATATCCTTCCATCATATCTTCCTTCCATTCTTTCTTGTCTGTTATGTTTTTCCGCTTCAATTTTGAATTCTTGGAATTTTCTAAATACTTCATCTTTCATCTTTAACAAATACATATAGGTATTTCTTGAGAAGTCATCTATGAACATCACATAGTGAATATATCCTCCTAGAGACTTCATTGGCATAGGACCACATACATCCGAGTGTATCAGATTCAAAATCTCCTTGGATCTATTCTCACTGCTTGGGAATGGCTTATTAATATTCTTCCCAAGTGCACATCCTTTGTAAACATGCTCGTGTACTGATTGTAGTTCTGGTATGGCTACAACCATATGTTTTAGAGATGGAGATGCTAGATAATGAAGGTGAGCATACCTTCTATTCCATAACTTACTAGGATTAAGTTCATCATGTACAAGGACTTGATCATTCTGACCTAGAATTTTATACAATCTTCCTTCACGAAACTCAATAACTCTATCATATTTTATTTTTGAAGCTTTAGACCATACAAGAAATTTTCTATTACAAAGGCTATTCTATATCCTTTTTCTTCCAAGCAAGAAATAGATACTAAAATTCTTTTTCAAACCAGGAACATATAAAACAATGCTAAGATGAACATTGTTACTTGATTCCAATTCCCTTGACTACATAAGAGTTCTTGTCTCCAAGTTCCACATGGTGTCTTCAAGAGGCCCTTCAATATTTGATTAGTAGAAGAAATATGTTTCTTCATGCTTGGATTTATTTGAAGGTACTTCATCATTAACAACTGACACATGGTGTTCTTCCTTTCTCTTCTTTTCTAGTTTAGGACAATCCCTTTTGTAGTGGCCATATTCATGGCATCCATAACATTGTAATTTTGACATATCTCTCTTATGATTGAATTTAATTCTTGAATCAAATATTTTCTTACCTTCATGTATTTTTAACTTTGTTGCATAGGATTGATAATCCTCTTCCTCTTGAGATCTTCCTTTTGAGTTTATCCTTGTCTCTTCTTGTGAGAAACAGGTCCAAAGTTCTTCAATCATTGGAAACTCCTTCCTTGTGTTCATGCTTGCAAAAAATGCATCCCATTATCTAGAGAGACCATTGAGTGGAATATTCACAATTTCATTTTATGGAATAACTTCTTCAATGGCTTGTAGTTGATCTCTTAACTGAGAAATCCTTACAAAGTATGAGGCTACGGTATCATCCTTAGTCATCTTTGTGTCACGAAGCTCATTCTTCAGACTCATCACTTGTCTAATGTTTTTTACTGCAAAGAGGTTAGTTAGGGAATCATACATCTTCTTGAATGAGTCAAGATTTTATATGTAGGGTATCAAGTGATCCTTTATAGAGTCCACAATGATACTCATGGAATTGATGTCATTGTCCTTAAACTTCTCCATTGTTGCAATGTTTTAAGGTTTATTTTCTTCTCCAACTTCAAACTGTGGTTCCACAATCTTTCCTTTCACGATATCTAGAACCTTGTTCTTGGAAAGGATGAGGTCAATCCTTGTCTTCCATGCTCTGAAGTTTGAAGCTCCTTCTAGCTTGTTTTCTTCTTCATAGAGTAAGTCATGACTACCTTTGACTTTGAACCAAAATTTAACCTTGATTTTTTTCTTGCTGAGAGTACCAAGAGGTGCACTAGGATAAGGCACACTAGAATGTCCATGAATTATGCCAAATTTCTCACTTGAAGTGCCTAGAAGGTTAGGTTAGGGTCTGTTGCAATTGCACAATTAGAAACCCTAGTTGTAGCTACAACTGGTACCACAATGAGCTTAACAAAGATCTTCCACACTACCTTCCAGTGGTTATACTTTCTTGAAGGTGGTGTGGGCCCATAACCTGTTAATATGTGCTCATTTAACCATACACAATATCAAAATATTGTCACCCAACCATAGGCACATAGCCACCCCCAAGCATCATAACCTTAACAGATAGAATAATTCTAGAAGTAGTATCAGATCCAACAGATAACCAAGGGATAACACACCTTTCTCCAAAGGTAGCACACCAAGTAGAAAGTCCCAAAACCATAAAACAAGACCAATACCTAGCTACAGTCATTGCAGCTTCACTCCTCCTCCATACTAGCACACCACTTTGTCTTGTGTGAGCTTGTGAGTGAGAGTATGACCAAATGAGCTCAATTTCCCTCTATTTATATTGCTCTTTGCCACATGTCTAGGTCGACTCGTCCTTTTACAAGCTAATACTTCAATATTAATTATTTTATTGAGACGACTTGTATTCTAGGGTTTCTACACATATGTTTAGGGTTTCTCTAGCTTCTGAAATATTCTAATCTAGTCAAAGGATACACGTGGAGGTTGATACCTCATGTAGCTACCATAATATCAACAACTCTTACTCCATGTGCCCTTGTACCGTGACCATGCCTTTAACACTATTGGGTTTTATTCCATGTTCATCCTCCAACATTGATCGTCACAGGATGGACGATCCATAATGTGCCTCAGGATATTCCAATCTCTAATCCTCCCCATCGATTGGGTCTCAATCAGATGGTGTATCTCTCTCTTGGTCGCATCCTGATGGATGGTTTGGATTAAATTCAATTCTCTTTATATCAGAGTCTTCGTCGTTGAAATCCTTTCAACTGCATCACTCTAAAAAACATGTTTCAAAGATTTCTCCTATTCTCCTCATACTCTAAACAGTCTAGCCTCCTTTGTCATTGATATACTCTGGATCTAACAGTCATCCTCGTTGCTCTGTACTAAAACTTCATCACATGTACTTACATGTGGATTCCATGTGTCCATTGTCTATTCATCCGTGTGACTTCCATGTGTCATCTTTTTATTGGATGGTGCCACATTAGGCCTTTTCCAGCTTCCACGTGTCACTTCGATGATCTAACATGTGTCTCTTCTGCATCTGTTGATCTATTCAATACCAAATAGATCAAAACCATTCATCGTTGTCCTTCTATCAGGTTTATTCCAACTACTTGAATTTGATGGCCCTACTCCAAAAGTAAATGGGATATCACCACACATTCTCTCCTTAACCCTTGAAAAGGGTCACTTTGAATCCATCATGAATTCTTGATGGATCTTCCTTCACCAATATATATCGTTGATTAAATAAACCAGAATTGTTGGTTCATGCAGACACTTCCATGTGTCATTCTCAGATCCATCCACCTGGATCGTCTCAAAATCATCTAGACCATTCATCATATTGTCTTCGTCGGAGCTCTTTCATTGATACAACATTTTTGACTCTAAAGCCTGTACTCTAAGATATGACCACAATTGTCTATCTTTCTATGATTGATATATGTCATAGATGATATTTATTCGTTGGAGTGTTATCCCAACTTGCACTCTGATACACTAACCCTGAAAGTTTTGTCACCACTTCGGACTCTGAATAGAAGACAGATCTTAGACCATTGATCTGTATGAATCTTCACCTAAGATCTAATCTCTATTGTTTGTCCTTTAACATGAAAATGAAAATTTTGGTTATCTTATCGATGCTCATGATCGACTATCAATCCAGATCTAATGGTGCCTATTTCTCCTCGCCTATAAAGGGTTTTGGCTTTGTCCCTTGCATGGATTGCACACAAAGTTGAATGCTAACTCTGTTCTTCCACGACCCTGATCCAATTTCAGTCTTCACTTGACTCAATTTTACTTATATCCCTCAAGATCATTGATCTCCCCGATGATCAATGACCATTGATGATTTTCTAATATGAGGGTTTGATCACGACCCGAACTATAACCTACAACACACAATTTAATAAGAATTCCTCATTATTCAGGCATTAACATCTGCACACTTAATCTTATAGAGATCCAAACACACACAATCCACGAAAATATCTTCAATTGATCAACTCCATATAACACTCGAAAAAGAGTGATTATCATTCATAATTCATGCCATACTTTACAGAACTTTACAGAAGGCCTATATATCTCTCTATAATGGCCTCTCAATATCTCCCACTATTGGCTTGATTTCCTTTCAATTGGCCACCCCCTCTCATGCCCGTAGGCTTACAAATTTAATACAAAAGTATTATGAAACTGCAATTTGTTTCAGACCCTAAACACCCTTACACAATTCCTTAGGATCCTCTAGATCCACAAAATCCTCATTCTGGATCCACAATGTATTCAAGAGATCCATAAATTACTCCTATTATCTTTCTAACTCTCATAATCTCTCAAGATATACTTTAACAAGACAAGCCTAATTACAATGCACTCCAATCCTAAACACAACTAATACAAGATTTTTGGAATTCCTTAAAACATATGAAATTCAATAATTAAAAAATTAAAATCAAGACCCCTAGACCTAGTCAAATGTGTTTGACTTTGGAGGCAGGATGTCCCTGGATTAGATTCCCAAGGAACAAATTTTTTTCATGATCTCCTGATCATGAGTTCCATCACTAAATTCCTATCGGGTCCCATACTTTATATTGATGCTTGTTGTCCGATGTCTTGCTGCATTGTTGTTGGTTGCAATTGTCCATTTTCTCTGGTGATGTAAATCTTATTTAATTTAGCATGTCTTCTCTGAGAAATATTCACCATCAACATTGTCATTTCTTCAATATCCATATCCTCTAGTTGTTACATACTATTGCAAACTTGCTGTTGTAATTTTATTTTTATTTTTGTTGACTGGTTGTAGCATGTCTTCTTCATATATCCATCTCAAATTATTTTAGATATTCAACTCCTCTGCAGAAAACTGAATTACATCTTCAGGATTCTTACTCTGAATTATGAAATATCCCTTATCAATCCTTGGATTGATCAAACCGTCCTCAAGCATCTTCAGTTCTTCATCAGATTCATTGAGCACTATATCAGATTGTTTTCATTTAACCTCTTGTTATATGTAACAACAAGTTCTTGCAACTGCTCCTCTATCTCTGTGTCACTTAGTAAAAAGTGATCTAGGTATTGATCATCGTCATGAGACAATGTTGTCTCCTCCTTCTCTATGACATAATATTGAATATATCTTCCTTTTCTTTCTTCAACACCTGCGAACATATACAAAATGTTTGATTTAAAAACCTAAGGCTTGCTAGCCTCATTTGCTTCCTATATCAACACATCCTCATGTTGATATGAACTTTCCAAGTAGTTCATGAGACTCTTAACTGGTCTCCCTTCTTCCTTATCCTCTCTAAGGATATCTCCTTGCTTTGGTTCAAAAAAGTGAACTTCCTCTTCTATTAGTGACCTTTGTCTGAACTCATCTCCTCCGAGTTCCTCCTTCTTCAGTAAAGCACTCAACCTATGCCTCAAAATCCTCAAGCTTCTCCTCAACTTCCTTGAAAATAATTGCATCACATTGTTATAACCCTAAATTGCACCACACATGATTACCTGGCATTAGGCCAACTCATATCCCTTCATTGCCAACACATCTGCTGAACAACCTTTTTGAAAATCCTATTAGGTAAAGGCACATGCGCCCTAACCCACTACTGCACGCGGGTGAACGCTGGCAGGCCTACTACAACTCGCGTTTACCTAACAAAACAAAAAAATAGGAAAGTTTCCGACGGGACAAAAATCTATGGGTCAGTTAACTGAAACTCCCAGCCATGCATGGCCGAGAGTTCATCCAAAACCCTAGATCCTTCTAGCCTATAAAAGAAGGGGTAGGGGTACTATTTGGAAGAGGAAAATTATAGTGAAGAAACTCTGCCCATTTGCCGAATCCATTTGTCCCAACCCTTTAGCCTTTCCTCAAGCCTAAGCAGAATTAACGCAAAGCAGTTGGAGGACGAAGAAGAGGAGGAGCCTAGGATTAGGATCAAGGAGTGGTGGTCGGTCTTGACTTTGAATGTAAGTTGATTCATTTTAAAAATAATAAAAGAATACTTTTCCCGTCCCAATGCATGAGTTATCTATGATTTGTGTAATTTGTGCTTAATTTCTAACCCTCAAGTAGAAAAGTAGCATGCATGCGTAGTGTTTTGTCTTGATTGCAGGTTAACTTTGGAAGGAGCAACACAAGTAAGTGGGCGCAGTGCAATGGAGGATCTACACCAAACATCAGTAAAAAGGTTAGTAGTTTCTTTCCATGCATGTATCATGAAAGAGGGGTTTAAGTTTTGGGTGGTAGGTTAAAAAGTCATTTCTTTACGGTCAAAATCTGCATGCAAGTCTGACCCTAGTTTGTTAGTTCGTAGGGTATATTTCCCAACAACAGAATTGGCAACCATACTGGGGATATACTCTTTAGGGTTTCCAGATTTAGTTGAGGTTTTTGGGTAGATTAAAGGATTAGATTTTCTGTTTCTTTGTTTGTCTGTTTTCTGTTAGGTCAGAGCTAGCAGGGAACCTGGTTCTTTATACCAGTTTTTTCCTTGACTGTTGCTTGATGGTAATTATCGGGACACACAAAGTTACACACGACCTACATAAGGCCTGCACGTGTGTACTTGCGCCCTAACCTTCTACAACATGCATGTGAATGCTAGCTGTAAGGGTTTCAGTAGCGTGTAGGAGTCAGAGAGCTTGAGAGGCAGTCCTCCTCTTCCCTGTCAGAATTATACATTCTCAGGGGGCTTTCAGGATCCTGTCTGAGTCTTGCTGGTTCATAGTCTTGTCTCAGTTTGCTTTATTGCATTTTGTTGTTTCTTGCAATTATTTTTCTTTTCTGTTAAGAAGAAGCATCCAAGCCTTTAAGAGACCCTGGTTATCAATACCAGAGGCCTCTTCCTGGTCTGGGCTGCCTGTATTTATTTTTGTCTTAGGTTTTATACATACACGCGCTCTATGCAAGTGCAGCCCGCGAGTACACGCGCTCTATGCAAGTGCAGCCCGCGGGTACACATGCTCTGTAGTAGCTCAGCACGCGTTCGTACACGTGCTATTTCAGTGATAGAGGCGTGCTTGACATGATGCTTTTCAGTCAAGGTGGGGCAGTCATTCCCTCCTGTGGTGAGAAGTGTTCCTCTCAGGTGTTTGAGTTTAGGATTGTACAGTCAGTAGGTTAGGGCCTCTTACCCTTAGCCTGTTTTTTCATAGTTGATAGTTGATAGAAAAGATAAGAAAGAAAAATTTTGTTTTATGGTTTTTAGACAAGCGTAAGAATCTTTGTTTTCTTGATTGCCATTGAGTGTCTTTACTTTGATTCTTTGTGATCTGCGCTTTAAGCCAGAATTTTGTTTTATTTTCTTGGTTTTGTGCTTGTCAGCATTTTCCCTTTGTTGCTTCATTTAACATATATATATATATATATATATATATATATATATATATATATATATATATATATATATATATATAT
>ML778771.1:656519-694715 GCA_009831015.1 Picea engelmannii | reverse complement strand
TGTTTCTGCATCAATAGCTAGGAAGAAGTCTTTTATTCATAAGTTTGTTGCAGTGCATTTAGCGCATAAGTAGCTCGTAGTCGAGCGAAATTCCTTTATGTTTGCTGCATGAAATCTTAGAAAAATTGAAAAGAAAAAGAAATCTTTCTTTGTGAAAAGTTATTGATTTTTACATTTAGTAAAAGTCTTTTGTTTCCAGTTTTTTTCATTTGCTTTTGCTTTGAGTCTTTACACATCATCAGTTTCACCTTCATATCCTGTGATGTAAAAAATCCCATAAAAGCAACACTAAATTAAAATCTATTATACTTTTTGTTTGTAGGGTTCATACACTAGTTAAGGACTAGGGCCTTGGATTAGGATTGGAGAGGAAACTCTCCAAGGCCACTCAAAACCAAACATTGGAGTCTGTGATAGGGAGTGTAGAAGTCCAGTTTCGTGGAAGTTATCCGGGAACCCCCCTCTAACATAGGGGCTAAACACGAGGTCGCATAAGGAAAGGTAGCGGAGATAACCCCTCCAAAGCTGGACCAAGCATAGTGGAGAACACATATCGAGGATTTGTTGTGGGATTCTGTTGTTTGCATTTTCCACGGGGCTTCATGGGTCTCGAATCCGTTCGAGGTCCTCAGTTGTCTTCCGAACCATTTTCTCTCGATACCCTTGATAGGTTTCGGGCTTGATACCCTGCTCATTGTGGTCTACCTGACTATCGACTGTACCCGCCTGGTGACTGTTCGCGTGTTGGCAAACTAGTTGCCAATATTTTTTAGGGACATACACAGGTGACTGCGGGGCATACCGCAGTACCTAGGACAAACATCGGGCCACGCTTTGCAGAGTATACCCAGAGGGTGCTTCCATTTTCGAGTTTCACTTGCACCAGTAAGTTGCTCTAGTGTTGGTTGTTGTAACTGTTCTTCCAACTAGTTTAGTGTTTGCTTGACTTATCTCTTAGGGGATTATTTTTTTAGTGTGTGTTACTATTTGAATGTGTAGAATACCTTAGCGTGTCTTGGATCTTCTCACATAGTGGAGGATCCCGAGCTCCGTCGGTCACGAAGGCTTTTGGGCCTGCCGCCGGTTATACTGGAGCCACCCCCACCACCATTGAGGCAGAAGCTAGACCAACAAGGGTCTTTCGAAGCAACTGGGCTACAAACCATTGAGCCGGAACAACTCCCAGAGGAATCAAATGCCAATATTGGTTCGGTTGAAACCCTAACCACTGATACTTGGCCATCGGTCAGCGTACCAATCCAATTTTACGAACGCCTATCAGTGCGTCACACAGCTATGGAAACAAACTTTGTTACTTCCTCTGGGAATTCTTCCATTCCCACCACCGTTGCTACCACAGGAGAAGCATCTCCTAACTTGCCGTCGTTGGTTCGGGCCACCATGGTCTCGGCCACAACTACATCGCAAAGTGGACCGACCCCATCTATCGCGGCAGCCACAACTCCCTTCACACCTAGTGCGACAGGCCCTCCGTTCTCATAAGGTATGCCTAGTTCGGGCACAAGTCCTGCACTCACTCACTCCACTTTACAGACTTTGGGTTTGGGGGTAGGGAGCTCTAACGCTCCTTTACAAGGTCAACTTGGGGGCATTCTTGTCCCTTTCAACGCTTTTCCTTACGTTGGAGGTCATATCCCTCCTTCGTCCCCTTCGCTTGGTGGTCTGCATCAGTAGTCCGCTAGGCATCCTGCACACATGAGTTCATTTGGAGTCAGAAGTCAGGGAACACCTGCGCACACTATGCCAGTAGGTTTGTCACTGTTTCTTTGGAACGAGACGTTTGGTAACAACACTTTCTCATCTACTGCTTTCCCATCTGGGGGAACTCCCATCTTTGGACAGTCTACTCCGGCGCAGGGTACTATGCCTGCGCCGGGGGCACATATACCAGGACCTTGGAACTCAGGACAAGGATCTGTTCCCTCCTCTGGAATGTCGTTCCGGGGTAACTCTTTCCACAGTCAATGGAACCCCGGACAAACTTCTATGCCTCTCCCAGCAGGACCAACATGGGGTAATCCTTCCCAAATTCCATCAAACACGATGAATGCCCAACATCCTATGTCATTTATGGGGAATCAACCAATGATGTCTCCATAGATGCAAAATCCTTACGCTGGTCAGGGCCATGGTTTCTACTAGAATCCAGGCCAGTAGCCAAACTTTTCCTGGCAACCTGGTGCCAGTCAAACTCCAGGACCCTTTTTCCCAGGCTATCAGCAGCAACCCAAACTACCATTCCTAGCGATGTTACACTTGCCAGATTTGACAAGGTTGTTAAATGATCCTATTTGTCACGATTCGCATTGGCCTCCTATGCCAACGAAGTTTCCTTTGGACATTCCAAAGTTCGAGGCCAAGCCTAATGAAAATCTAGGTGATCACGTGACTACCTTCCATCTTTGGTGTTAATCTAACTCGTTGAAAGATGACTCCATCCAGTTGCAATTGTTTCAATGCACTCTTATCGGGAGTGTCGCGAAATGGTACATCGAGCTTGATCGCTCAAGATACTTTTCTTTTGGTGAACTAGTGATGGCCTTCCTTAACCATTTCCAGTTACCTGTGAGATACGACGCAGGCACAGAGTTGCTAGCCAATTTTGAACAGACGACAACGTACCATATCTCTGATCATATCCGAGAGTGGAGACGTCGAAAGAGTCTAATCAAAGTATCAGTCCCACCAACATTCCTGCTTGAGTGGTTCCTTAAGTCTTTAGTCCCGCAATTATCCAAAGACGTCGCGACTTCAGGATTTTTCTCCAAAGAAGATGCCATCATGAGGGCTCAATAGTTTGAGCTTATCTATTCTCAGTCTGGTTTATTATACAACATCCTGCCGGATGCACCATGATCGATACTGGATAAAACTAGACAGAGAGTTGGACCACATGCCGACGGTATTGTTGGTTCAGCACAAACCAAGCCCATTGAGCAATTGACAAAACAATTGCAACAATTATCTATCCAACACTCAGCGGCCTGCCAGACTACTACTTTGGCTGCTCCTCCTACCCAAACGTCGGAAGTACACTCCGTGCAGATGACTAACCCAAAGGCCACCCAGCAGCTTGAAGGAAAGAAAAAACAATGAAAGAAGGGTAAGGGGGAGAAACAATCCATAGATAATGCTGGTGAGGGCACCACGGAAAAACGGAGGGTGAGGTATCCATGCAATTTGTGTGCAGAAGACCACCCGACCCATCTTTGTCCTCGACTTGCAGAGGCCCAAAAGTTTGTCACACAGCAACAATGTGTTGACTAATCCCTTTCAGCATGGGCAAAATTTAACTCAAGCCTCTACAAGTGCTGAAGGGGGCAGCCAGGAAACCTGCCCCCCTCCAAATAATTCTTCATCCGCGAACGTATATATGGTTAGGGGTGATGCTTTCATAACGACTAGAGCAAACGACTATAGTAAACCAAGCACCTCTGAGAAGGGAAAAGAATCCGAACTCCCATCTCTTCCTCTACAGATCGAGAAGACGTTGGGTGAAACAATGACACGCATTCCAAAGGGTGCATTTAAGAAAGCTTCTCACAACCCCAATGCACGGGCTACCCAGAATTACTCTGTGCTGGAAGATTTATCACAAACCCCTTGTGCGATGTCCACTTTGGAGGTCCTCCAAAGTTTCCCTGCTTAGAGGAAAGCCTTGCTAACTTCTTTAGGGTCTACTGAGACTTGTAACCCGAGTACCATCATGCTAGACATGACCGACTTAAAACCTCGTCTGCCTTACCACGTAGCGTTTCAGATAGTAGTGGCTCATCCCACGAAATTTTTTACACGCAATATCTTTTGCACGGTGGTCGACGAGGGCACCTTGACCTGCGTTATGTCGCTAGCATGTTGGAAGGCCATTCGCCAGCCCGCTTTGTCTCCATCACCTACTCTCCTCACTGCGTTCGACGATCGTTCTTTCTGACCACATGGTATCATCCCTTCTTTCCCTGTGCAGTTAGGAGGGAATACCGTGTGTGTCGAGGTAGAGGTATTCGATGCTCCCCTCGACTATAATCTCTTGTTATGTCGTATTTGGACTTATGCTATGCAAGCTGTGGTTGCTACAGTTTTCTGCGTCTCGTTATTTCCACATGAAGGTCGGATAGTGACCATCGATCAATTGTCCTTCTCTAGGCCTGACCCAGCTTTGGGGGCATCCACAGTTCCCATGATTGACAATCCTCAAGCCGGTGTCGTTAACGTAGGATTTGGTTTGTGTCCATCCTTGATGGGTACCTTCGATTACCCACCTCCTCATGATGATGTTAAGTTTATATCTAGTCACCACAAGGCTGCGATTTTTCAAGTTTTGTCATTTCGCATGACTTACTTTGCGGACCCGTGGATTCTTCCTTCCCCATAAGCCACGATGGATGAGACAGGGCACTCCGGCATGTCCATGCCCTTGTCGGCCGCTGAAGTAGCATACTCTTTAGTCCAGCAAGCTTCAGCTAATCCAGATCCGACTCTCGCACAAGAGTTAGATCCACTTCTAGAGCCTATCTGGGCTCAGGGTTCTCTTGCTACCACTGATTTGTTAGAATTAGTCTTGCCTTCCGATGAAGAAGTGATAGAACGATGACTAGTCTAGACAAACCTTGGGAAGATCTTCATCACAAATCATATTTCCTCCCAGAGTTAAACCGAATCACCGCAGGAGAATTCACTATCACCATGATGGGAGATCAACCATGTCCTATTCACCTCTTAGCTACACAGGAAATTTATGCTGAGGGAAATATGGAGACTATCGTTGAAACTATACCTATCAATATCTCTCGAAACCCTGGCATCGTGGAGAATGTCTTCGTCGGAGCAGATTTCTCCCTCAAAGAGATTCAAATTTACACGGATCTTTTCAAAGAATTCCGCGACGTTTTTGCCTGGTCTTATGAGGAGATGCCAGGCATCAATCTGAGAATAGTTGAACATGAAATCACAACTTATCCTGATGCTAAGCCTGTTCGACAAAAACTTCGTCCAGTCAATCCTAAGAAAGCAGCAGCCATCAAGATTGAGGTTGAGAAATTGGTCAACGCAGGGTTCATTTACCCTATCCATTTGAATCAATGGGTTTCAAAGCTCGTGCCGGTCAATAAAAAACAAGGCATGATTCATGTATGTACCAATTTCTGTGATTTGAAAAGGGCATGTCCAAAAGATAATTTTCCAACCCCATTCATTGCCCATATCATTGATGAATGCGCCAGTTGTGAAGCCTTTTCGTTCATGGATGGTTTTTCGGGATATAATAAAATTCAAATCAAACCTGAGGACCAACACAAAATGGCATTCATTTGTTCGTGGGGTATGTTTGCTTATCGTAAGATGCCTTTTGGCCTTAAGAATGCTGGTGCCACTTTCCAGTGGACCATGTCTTTTGCGTTTCACGACCTCAAACATATAGTCGAGGCCTACCTAGATGATTTAGCATCATGCTCTCGCAAGCAAAAGGATCATCCTACACACCTCAGACTAATCTTCAAACGCTGTCGCTACTACAGGATTCACTTGAATCCCAACAAGTGCAGCTTTTGCGTCATGTCAGGACGTTTGTTAGGTTTCATTGTTTCAACAATAGGGATCATGGTCGATCCTCTTAAGGTGGAGACAATAATCCAGTTGCCCCCCCCCACACAATTTTACAACTTCAAAGTCTTCAAGGCAAGGTGAACTTCTTACGACGCTTCATCGCCAACTATGCCGAAATCACCAAGGGATTTATGCATTTATTGAAGAAAGATGTTCCCTTTTTCTGGGACGAAGCTGCTCAATGCTCTTTCGACGCATTAAAACATGCCCTCACCACCGCACCTTTGCTACGACCACCTAATTATTACAAAGATTTCTTATTATATCTGGCTGCCGCAGAGTCAACCATAGGCATGGTTTTAGTTCAGGAAGATGATTCGTTTTCAGAATACGTGATCTATTACCTGAGCCGAGGCCTCGTAGGACCGAAACTTAATTATTCCCATCTCGAAAAACTTGCATTGGCAGCAGTGCATGCTTTTCAACGGTTCCGTCACTATGTTCTGTTTCGTAAGACCACCATCATTGCTGTTGTGAATCCATTCCAGTACATGTTGACACGACGAGTGATCGACGGAAAAATCAGTAGATGGATGGTCATCCTCCAAGAATTTGACTTAGACTTTTTTTCAGCCAAGTCCAAGAAAGTCATTGGTCTTCGCAGAACTTATTTCAGAACTTCCGGTTGAGTCAGGTGACGTTGTGCCTGAGGAATCGCCTATCCGGGGGGATATGTTTTTGATTGAATCTTCAGACCCCTGGTACAGAGATATACTAATCTATCTCCAGACTTTGAAGTGCCCCACCTCTGCTTCTCATGACGAGCGTCGACGGATACGCCATCAGGCTAAGAATTATCTCATACTCGATGATACGTTGTATCGGAGAGGTGTAGATTGAATTTTGCGTCGATGTATCAATCATGAGGAGGCTGTCATAGTGCTCAACGATTGTCATACAGGAGCTTGTGGCGATCATTTATCTGGGTTGGCAACAACCCAAAATATTTTACGAGCAGGTTACTTCTGGCCCACACTTATGAAATATTGTATCGAGTCGGTCAAGAAGTGCCATCCGTGCCAAATCTTCTCTCGAAATATGAGGGCACATCCAGCTCCCATGTTTCCTGTCATCACAATTGGTCCCTTCACTAAATGGGGGATTGATTACACTACATGCAACCCCCCGTCATCAAGGGGGCACCACTATATCATCGTAGCTGTTGACTACTTCACTAAGTGGGTTGAAGCTATGCCAACATTTAAAGATGATGGAGAAACTACAACTCTCTTCTTATTCAACCAGATGATAGCACAGTTCGGCGTCTCGAGAGAGATTGTCACTGACCATGACAGTCACTTTCAGAACCAAATGATGTCCGAATTAACATCAAAGCTTGGGTTACAACAAGAACAATCCTCACCTTACTATCCCCAAGCCAATGGGCAGGTATAAGCTGTAAACAAAAATCTTAAGATGATTCTACAACGAACTATCAACTCAGCCAAGTCAAACTGGAATTTGATGTTATACTTGGCATTATGGGCTTACCGAACGTCAGTTAAGACTGCAACCGGTTTTTCACCTTTCCAACTTGTTTATGGGCTGGAGGCAGTCTTGCCCATTGAATGTCAAATTCCATCTCTGAAATTGGCAGTACAATTATTGCCAGACACTTCTCCACTTGAAGAACGGTTAGTACACCTTGAGAAGCTTGATGAACAACGTCGCAATGCGGCCCTGGCCAACAAGGCTCATAAACATAAATTCAAGTGTCAATATGATAGGTCCGTTCGTCCTCGGGTTTTTTCTGAGGGTGACCTTGTCCTGGTCTATGACCAAGATAAGGACCCCCTGGGGGCAGGAAAGTTTAAACCCATGTGGTTCGGACCCTTCATTATTAAGGAGGTTTTAAAAAAGGGCGCTTATTGTTTGGTTGATTTTGAAGGGAATGCTTTGGCGGAGCCTAGAAATGGGCTCTACCTCAAGAAGTATTACTCATAGAGAGGTCACTGTGGGTAACTTTTTGTAGCATATGTATAGTCTTTGTACTATTACTTTTTTACATTTCTTTTAAAAAGTGTTATGGACATGTCATTGATGTTATCTTTCATCAATATGGCAGATTTCAAGTGAGTCTGAGGTGTTCATTGGGTATGCGAACGGTGCTAGTAGACACACGTGGAGGCTTGCCTCCGCAGCTTGGGTAATCTTTACACCACAGGGTCAATTGTTATCTTCCGGAGGTATATGCTTAGGTGACACCACAAATAATGTTGCCAAGTATAGTGCAGTTATCGAGTTGCTTCATGACGCATTGTCATTGGGTATCTCACATCTCCGAGTCTATCTAGACGCTCAACTAGTTGTGTCGCAGCTAAACAGAATATACCGGGTTCATGACCCAACTTTACACCGACGATTCCTTAGGGTACGTCTCTTGGAATGAAACTTTAATTATATTACATATTTTCATGTTCCTAGGAGTCTAAATCAAATCATAGATACTCTAGCTAATCACATTTTAGATTGGCATCTTGCTCACATATAAAAAGATCGTGAACATAAACATGTAAATACATTTTTGTACACATAATCCATAAGACACAAAAAAGAAATAAAAACCATATATAAACATCATAAAATCCTCAGAGTACATAGATGGGTGCAAGCGCCTCAAAAGTGGGAACAATAATGAGTCACTGGGCTTATGCCCTCAAAAAATATATACATATCAGTGCTTGTGGCACATAGAAGTCTAAAGTCTGCTCAGGGCCTATGGGCCCTGTTATAATCATGTACAACTTGGGCTAAATGCCTAAACAGTCGGACCCATGTCCAAGGTGCCCCCACAACATGAGTCTGCATGGACGGCGGCAAGTCCTCTATCTCTGCCATGGGAACTGTGCGAGTGAGCGCAGTAAAGTTCCGCTCAATTCGCCTCAGGACCCTCTCGGCCTCTCCTGCTGGGAGGTTCCCTGCTACTGCTGCTCCTCCAGCAGCGGAAACTGTGGCTTCTGTCCGTGGGTGACACCTATTTCGTGCATAGTCGGGAGGTCCTACAGGTCCCACATCTGCATGCAATAAACGTTCACCCATAAAAAATTCTAGTATACAAAAACATGATATATATCAAAAAAGACATAAAAATTACATATGCAAAAAAAAAAAAATGTATAGGTGGAGACTTACCCATCTCCCCTCGCTCCTCACCAGGAGGCACTGGTATCTCTGGATCTCTGGAGAAGTCGATCCCAGCATATGGGTAGTCCTCAATAGCTGAGATCTGTCGTGACAGCCAAGCAAAAAAGTCGTCGTTGAAGGTCTCCACGGTCCTTCCACCACCCTGTCACGACAGTAACACTGCCCATCTGCATACTTCAGGGAAAGTGGCCAGATGTCCTCATACTGTCAGTCGAGGACTGAAGCACGAAACTCTCTCGAAACATAATGAACACAGGATGGTCCCAAACCCGAAGTTCCTGTGTGTCCGCTGTCGGCAAGATGTCAACTGAATCTTCATGCACTCCAACAGTGTGGTACTCCAATCAAAAAATTGTGCATTCATGCACTGGATCGCACAGTTCATCTGTGCGCGCAAAGCCTGATGCATGGCTGCGGAGTCGGTAATCCGCCCAATGAGAAATAAAATAGTCTGTAGGGCGAGGCTGGTAATCCTACTAACGGGTACCGAGGAGCCTCTATGATCGATCCCAGCCTCACAGTACTCATCTATCAGCTCCGAGACCTTGCTCGGCCTCGCAGGAAAAGTCTGAAGGTTGACTGGTTCCCCTCTCCTTGAGAGGCCAGTCAGAAAGTAAATATCCTTGGTGGTGGGCACCAAGGATTTCCCATCTAGCATGAACGCCTCTGCATCGGGGTGCTAGTAATCCACCAAGGCATTCAGTAGACTTGGTTGCGCGCACATAAACGAACATAAAAAGAATTTTACCAACCCACACTGTGTCAGCACGGCCACAACGTTTGGATCTGCAGCCACTAACTCATTGGCGGCCTCGTGCTCCCTTTCCCTCCACTGAACATACATCCTGCCAACACAAAAAAGTAAAAAGAGGGTCAATACTTTTTTAATTTTTTGTTTTTTCATCACACAGGGGGGTACCCGTGGTCTGTAGAGGTGATAGTCGCAGGTACCCACGGGCAGGCTTTTCTCTGCACGCGGGTACCCATGGGTTGACCCTGGACAACCCGTGTTTACCTAGGGCCGACCTTTTTGAGGTCGATGCCCACCCCAAAAATCACCTAGATGCTAAAAAGAAAGTATTGAATAGCTAGACAAGGGAGTTTGTACTTACTTGGTCCAAGCAAAAGTTCGTTTCGTCCACTGTAGCTCTCGGAATCATGATCTTTGGCAAAGGGGGTCTTTTGGCTCCAGAGTCAATTTCCAAATCAGCAATGGTGATAATGAGCTGCCAGCTTCTATTTATAGACTTTTTGGCCTCTTTTTGTTACTTTTTTGGCCCCCCTTATCAGTTTCTTTATACCAAAAACCATTTTGAGTGATCCAGGAGTCATATGGGAGGGATTTGAGCAGGTATTGGGACACTTTTTTTTTTGAGTTTCGGAAAAATTAAAAAAAGTATATATATTGACGGTCCATAATTTTTTTTTTTTTTTTTAAATCAACTTGAGCATATAGGTTAGGATATTATCCGCGCTTTTGCATCTCGTTGCCTTTTTTATGCTATAGGATCGATCCCATCTGGTTGTGACACGGAACCGTCATATTTTTTATAGACGTGTCGCTACTTGGTGGTAGAGCTTACCAAAACATGGATGCCCTAGGTAGGTCCTGGTTGCATTATGGTGTCCATGCCATTTCCAACAACACTGTAGGCTTGGGAGTCCGTATAGTCTTTCCTGAATACGAGTTTGAGCCTCATTCGCATGGGTCTTTTTCACTCTTTTTCTTACCCTCCGGACTCCCAAAACATAACGGGTCTCCTTTTAAGCCCTTTTCTGACCCTTTAAAAATGAAAAGATTGCCGAGCGATCTTGTGACCTTTCACGCTCGTTAAACTGAAATTTGAAGTCACGTTTGTCCGGTGGTAGTTTACCCCTTTTTCGGTCCGGATTGTCAACTGTACGAACAAAGGAATACTCTATTGAATTCTCATTCTTTAGAAGAGTATCCTCAGGTATAATTTTATTCCTTTTTCGGGCCTTAGGGACTAAATTTACGAAAAAGAAACCCCCACGGAGTCCATAGTTAAGATCTTTTCAGAGTCCCTAAAATTGAAAAGATCGCCAAGTGACCTTATTCTTTCAGACTCGTTAAAATGGTCCAGAAGAACATTCCTGACAGAGTCCATAGTTAAGATTTTTTCAGACTCCTTAAAAATGAAAAAATGGTCGAGTGATCTTGTCCTTGTCATACTCGTTAAAATGGTTTTGAATTAACGTCTAATCGGCGCTAGTTTACCCCTTTTTCGAACCGACTAGACTATTGTCGAAAAATGTACCCCACTGGAGTCTCCTTTTATGATTTTTCAGACTCTCTAAACATGAAAAACCATCGAGCTTCCCTTCTCTGGGCTTGTTAATCTTACATCGAAGGACGTTACCATTGTGTGTTCTATTAACCACATTTGCATACCTTACCCATCAGCCTTGTAACGGTTTGCTTCTGCATCTTAACACCTTTGGCCACTGGAGGATTTTTTTCGAGTATCATTTCCCAGAACATCAGTCTTGTCCTTGTGCCTTGAGCTTGTATGTTTTTTGTACTCGTTCCTCCCTTGTAACGTAATATTCCTTTTCAAAAACTATCAAAAAGAAAAAAAAAATCAAATATACACCAAAAAGAGGATGGGAAAAGTATTTTCTTTATTGGCAGCATAATGAGTCGCCCTTGGATAAAGCACATCCGTCCGTTTGATTATCATACTATGGGATGTAGTACGACCTTAGGACGCTTTTTCTCGCTATATAGAGTTGTGTCCTCCACCGTCTAGTTACTCTTCCAGACATATGAAGAGTTTGCCTTGCCTCCTGCTTCGTAGACTTATGATTAACATATATGTTGCCTGAGTCTTATCACTTGTCGTGCTATTATCTAAGGGAAGTTTGTCACTAAGCCTGAGTCGGCCCCTTTGCAATATGTCACTTGTCCGCATGCCCGGCCATCCTGAACGTCCAATCAAGTCTTTGTTTGAAATCACTGAAGCCTTCAGTCCGATCATCAAGATTATCAAATCCATAACCGACGAGCCGTCGAAGACCTCTGGGTAGTGTAGTCGTACACTCCTATTACACTCCTACCCAAGTTTAGAAGATTTTGAAGTCGTTTCTCGAGCTCTGAAGTACAACCATCCGGCCGAATCAGCTTCTGGGAGATGGATACTTTATATGTATATCTTTCTGATTTCGAGATGTAGCTCCACTGTGTATTATTCACGGCTACTCTTTATGGTTATTTGACATGGATCTACAGTGTATTTGATTGGTAGCCATGGTTCTATTTTATCCTGAGCATGGGTATGACCGCCTCAGTGAGACATTTGTTATTTTGCAGATGGCACCTCCTGATTCCTGACTCTTGGGCTCACTCATTCAACATATCAGTACAAATTGGCAAAACATTGGTAATGTATTTCGGCCATCAGATGCTCTTCTGACCTCACACATTAGGGGGCATCTGTTATAACCCTAAATTGCACCACACATGCTTACCTGGAATCAGGCCAACTCATATCCCTTCATTGCCAACACATCTGCTGAACAACCTCTTTGAAAATCCTCTTAGGTAAAGGCACACACGCCCTAACCCACTACTGCATGTAGGTGAACGCTGGAAGGACTACTACAGCCTGTGTTTACCTAACAAAACACAAAAATAGGAAAGTTGCCGACGGGACAAAAATCTATGGGTCAGTTATCTGAAACTCCCGGCCATGCATGGCCGAGAGTTCGTCGAAAACCCTAGCTCCTTCTAGCCTATAAAAGAACGGGTAGGGGTACTATTTGGAAGAGGAAAATTATAGCGAAGAAACTCTGCCCATTTCCCGAATCCATTTGTCCCAACCCTTTAGCCTTTCCTCAAGCCTAAGGAGAATTAACGCAAAGCAATTGGAGGACAAAGAAGAGGAGGAGCCCAGGATCAGGATCAAGGAGCGGTGGTCGGTCTCGACTTTGATTGTAAGTTGATTCATTTTAAAAATAATAAAAGAATACTTTTCCCGTCCCAATGCATGAGTTATCTATGATTTTTGTAATTTGTGCTTAATTTCTAACCCTCAAGTAGAAAAGTAGCATGCATGCGTAGTGTTTTGTCTTGATTGTAGGTTAACTTTGGAAGGAGCAGCGCAAGTAAGCGGGCAAAGCGCAACGGAGGATCTACACCAAACATCAGTAAAAAGGTTAGTAGTTTCTTTCCATGCATGTATCATGAAAGAGGGGTTTAAGCTTTGGGTGGTAGGTTAAAAAGTCATTTCTTTACGGTCAAAATATGCATGCAAGTCTGACCCTAGTTTGATAGTCTGTAGGGTATATTTCCCAACAACACACATGCCACTTGAATCTCTTCTTTAGATTCCATCCCGGTCTTTGGTTCACCTATATATTATTCTGTAGAAGTTGTCCAATGTTATTGAATGATATCCTTAACTCAACCAATCCTCTATCAATTTCCTCTTGACATCCTCTTTATTCCATTTTTTTGGCATCTTTCTTTCCTTTTTTGTGGCTTCCCTTTGAACCTTTATAATGACCATCAATAGTCATCTCCATCTCTTCTTTTGTGAACTTCTCCTAGTCCACTATGAGTTGCATCAATCCCCTCTCTGTAGCAAATATCCTCATATTATACCTAATACCTTGCCAATATTCCTCTTGATATATGTCCTTTTGGTATTTACTAGTTATGTCTCCTAGAACCTCTGAGCATCTCCTCTGCTCCTCTCTAGCTTTGCACTCTTGCTCAGCTTCCTTGAGAACTTCAACAGTTCTCCTCACTTCCAATCCTCAGCTGAAAGTGTTAAAACACTCGTTGTAATTTTCTACCACAATCTTAACTTGAGAGCTATGCTTACTTTTTATCGCAAATCTACTGGCTGTAAGGTTACTACCATATCCTTTTGTTTCTACCTGTTAATTAGCACAACATTGTTAATTAAAACCTATATGTAAAATATTTAACTCATACCTTCAAGATATGTTCTGAGATATTTTCTTCCACATTCAATGCACTTGAATGGACAACTCTCTTTCACAACACTTCTGCAATTTCCTCATGTACTCCTCTGTACATGCTCTATCTGAATCAAATCAGATTCTTTGCTACTATATATGCAATGTCAAAATTATAGATTTCTCCATCCAATCTCAGAGAAAAATTTCTCTTTGATACCAAAAATGAACTTCGTTCATTTAAGGTATTCCATCCCCTGTGATCCATTACACGATAAAATTAAATTTCCCGCTCTGATACAAAAAATGATAAGGTCATTATCCCACAGGTATGTAGATTGTTTTGAAGGAATTTCTGCTTAGCCCGGATCGAGCTGCTCCATATTTTTATTTGCGAGCCCAAATATTCTTTGACAGAGTTTTGTACTAACTTTGTTTTCACCTCGGAACTTTATTACTCCTATCCAGGCTCTATTTCCTTGTGACCAAGTGATAAATCCTAAAGCTTATATCCTTAAGTGCTTATGCCTTGCGCTTACTCCATGTGTCCTTGTACTGTGACCAGGTATTTAACATTATTGAGTTTTATTCCATGTTCAACCTCCAACATTGACTGTCACAGGATGGGCGATTCATAACGTGGCTTGGTCTATTCCAATCTCTAATCCTCCCCATTGTTTAGGTCTAAATCAAATGGTAGATATGTCTCCTGGTCGCGTCCTGATGGACGGTTTGGATTAACTCATATTCTCTTTATATCAGAGTCTTCATCGTCAGACTCCTTTCAACCGCGTCACTCTGAAACACATGTTCCAATGATTTCTATTGTTCTCCTTAGACTCTAAACAATCCAACCTCCTTTGTCATCGATCTACTATGGATATGATAGTCATCCCCACTACTTTTTACTAAACCTTCCTAACATGGACCTACACATGGATGTCATGTGTACGTTGTCTATTCGACCATGTCACTACCACGTGTACATTTTTCATTGGTTGATCCCATGTCAGGGTTATGTTAGATTTCACATGTCACTATGATGACTTGGCACATGTCTCTTATACATCTATTGATCTATTTAATACCGAATAGATCACAACTGTTCATTGTTTTCCTTTTGTCGAAGTTACTCCAACTACTTGACTCCGATGGCCCCGCTTCGACAAAAAATGTGATATCGCCACACGTTCTCTCCTTAACCCTTGACAAAGGTCACTCTGAATCCATCCTAACATTCTATCAGATATTCCTTCACCAATATGGACCATTGAATAAATAAGTCATAGTTGTTGGTTCATGCAGACAATTCCTTGTGTCATTCTCAGATCCATCCACCTGGATTGTCTTGAAATCATCTGGACCGTTCATTGTACTGTCTTCTTTGGAGCTCTTTCATTGTTGCAACCTTTTTTTACTCCTAAGATTGTACTCTGATATATGATCAAAGTCATCTATATTTCTTTGATTGATCTATGTCATAGATCATATTTCTTCATCGGAGTGTTCTCCCAACTTTCACTCTAATACACTAACCCCGAAACTTTTCTCATCACTTTGAACTATGAATAGAAGATAGGTCTTGGACCATCGATCTGTATGAATCTCAACCTAAGATCTAATCTTGAACATTCATCCTTTAACATGAAAATGGAAAGCTTGGCTACCTTATCTATGGTCACGATCAACTATCAATCCATATCTAATGGTGCCTATTTATCCTCGCCTATAAAGGGTTTTATCTATGTCCCTTGCATGGATTGTGCACAAAGTTGAATGCTAACTATGTTCTTCCATGACCTTGATCCAATTTCATCCTTCACTTGAATCAATTTGACTTATATCCCTTAGGATCATTGATATCTATGATAATATATGATCAATGACCATTGATGATTCACTAATACGAGGATTTGATCACGACCCGAACTGTAACCTGCAACACACAATTTAATAGGAATTCCTCACTATTTGGGAATTATAACCTGCACACTTAATCTTACATAGATCCAAACACACACAATCCACACATATATCTTCAATTGATCAACTCCATACAACACTAAAAAAGGAGTGATTTTCATTCATACTACAAACCATATTGTACAGAACTTTACAGAAGGCCTCTCTCTCTCTAATGGCCTCTCAATATCTCCCACTATTGGCATGATTTCCTTTCAATTGGACACCCCATATCATGCTCGTAGACTTACAAATTTAATACAAAAGGATCTTAAAACTGTAATTTGTTTCAGATCCTAAAAACCCTCTCACAATTCCTTAGGATCCTTTAGATCCACAAAATCCTCATTCTAGATCCACAATATATTCAAGATATCCATAACTTACTCCTAATATCTCTCTAACTCTGGTGATTTCTTGATATTTTATTTAAAAACAAAAACCTAATTACAATGCACTCTAATCCTAAACACAACTAATATAAGCTTTCTATAATTCCTTAAAACATAGGAATTTCAACAATTAAACAATTAAAATCAAGACCCCTAGGCCTAGTCAAATCTGTTTGACTTTGGAGGCAGGATTCTCCTGCATCACATAGTGACACTCATGAGTTCTAAATGCAGTCTTTGGAATGTATTCCTTTTTCATACATATCTAGTGGTATCCATAACTAAGATCAAGTTTAGTAAAATACTAAGCACCACTCAATTCATCCAATAGATCATCAATGGCAGGGATGGGAAATTTTTCTTTGATGGTGAGTTTGTTGAGGGCACAAAAGTCAGGGAACATGCACCAAATGCACTCTTTATTGAGTACCATGACCATAGGAGATGAATATGGGCTATTACTAGGACATATAACACTGACTTCAAGTAATTCTTGCACACTTTTCTCAATTTCATTCTTCTGGGAAAAGGGACGACGATAAGGGAGAAAATTGGGAGGAACGTTTCCCAGGAGGAGATGAATGGACTGATCATGAACACCATATGAAGGGGGAAGTCCATGGGGAGTGGAAAAAATAGCTTGGTGTTTGGAGAGGATAGATTGGAGGTTAGGATGCATAGAGGGTGTCTCAATTACTTGAATGGAATGGAGCTGGGAAATAATTTCCGAATGACCTTTTTTTAGGAGATTTTCCATTCTATGGGAACCGATGATCTCAGGGGAGCGTGATATGATTCCTTATAACTTTTACTATTGTCCCGCCTGTTGGAATTTCATGGTTAATTCCTTAAAATCCATGTAGATGGGTTCTAGAGTGCGTAACCATTCAACATGGAGCACAATGTCACAACCGCCCATGTCAATAGAAAACATATGAGTTTTCAAGTGGTACTGACCAATTTGTAGGCACACATTTTCACAACACCCACCGCATTTCATGGAACCACCATTGACAATCATGATTTGAAAATTGTTGATTGCACACATACAACAATTGATTTCCTAGGCAATGCATCAATGAATAAAATTATGGTTGTTGCCACTATCAATGAGTATTATGACCTTCTTGTGATTAATGTATCCAATGAACTTGAGGGTTTGGAGAGTAGAGAAGCTAGTGAGGGCATGCAATGAAATCACAGGTTCAACTTCTGGTGGACCAGAGGGCGGAGTAGGATCATTTGTTGGGGGTAGGTCTTCCACTGGGGAAACTATGATCTTCTCATCAATAACATCCTCAAAAATGGTCATAAAAATATTAAGATCCTTACACTTGTGCCCCAGAAAATATTTTTCGTCAAAATTATAGCAAATAACCTTTAGTTGGTGTTCAACCATTTCTTCCTGAGTTAATTTCTGGATCTTGATAGGAGTGGCAAGGGGTGGGATTGGTGGGTCAAGTGTGAGAAATAAAGGAGGGTTTTCAGTTTTGGGTGCAGACAACATGTTGGGATTCATTGGCTTGTTTAGTAGCTTCCAACCAAGTTTGAGGGTGATCCATTAGGACCTCGAAGAGGATTTCATCCTTGAGGCCATTGATAAAGAATTCCCTAAAGAAGGCATTTGACATTCCTTTCATTCTGAAAGTCAAGTGATCAAAGGAGGATATCAAGTCTTCCACTATGCTAGATTGTTTCAACTCGATCAAATGACCTAAATAGTGGGTTTTAGTGACATAGTGTTCATAAATCTCTGCAACAAATCGTGTCCAAGAAACATACCCTTGGCATGGCTTTCTACGCTATTTCCACCATTTTTAGTGTTCAGGATCTAGATAGAGGACACCATAACGAAGTTTGGCCAACTCATTAGTAATTCCATGCAAAGAGAAATAATGTTTCATTTGAGTGACCAAGCCTATGGGATTTGAGCCATAAAAGTTTTTCACTTCCACTCTGGGAATATGGGGGTCATGATGAAGGGGGTTGGAATGAAAATCCATATTATGAGAATATTCCTCACCTTCATAGTGTGAAGGGTGTTCAAAGGAGGGAAATCCTTGGGACTATTTTGAAAATTAGTTGAGATAAGAGTGGATGGAGGTCAATTCACCATTAACTTGTTCCAATTCACCCTTAACTTATATCATTTCTCCCTTAACTTCGATCTGGAAGGTTTCCAATTGGGAATTCATGGAAGCAAGGTCAGAAGTCATTCTATGGATGTTCTTTGTGTGTTGTTTGGATTCATCTTACAGGTGAAGGAATTCTTGGTTGTGGGTGTTGGCCATTTTAGAATGAGGGGTGCCAGGGAGGGGAAGTGGGTCCATGGAAAAATATGGAGAAATTATCTATGTCACGATGATTAGGGGAAAAAAAGGAATGCAATGGAATAAGTGTCAAATAAGGGTGTTGGGAAGGGTGGGAAAGTCCACATAAAAAACACTTAGAAGTAATAGGTACCACAATGACCAAGGAGAAGAGAGAAATCCAATAGGATAGGTCCCAAATAAGGGTGTCGCAAAGGGGGTCGAGTCCACTGAAAAAAAGGATTAAAAATGATAGGTACCACGGTGATCAGGATGAATAGAGGAATCCAAGGGAATAGGTTCTAAATAAGGGTGTTGGCATGACCACTATACTTTTTTTTTTAACTTTTGTAGATTTATACTCCGACCTAAAGAATTTTGCAGTGAAAGCTTGCCCAAATTGTTAATAGGAAAAACTTGTGTAGGAATGTCACAATTGGAATCCAGGAGGTAGGGTTTCACGACAATATAGCTCATCTATTATGATTCTATTCTATTCCTTTCCCAAGGGTTAGGGTTTTCATGGTTCCTACAGACAATGGTTTTCCATGTGCTATAACTCTTTGAGATACATGAAGGGTCAAATACTAGTACTTGACCCAATATATCAGGGTACCAATTAAGGAGGCTTGAACGTACCCTTAACCATACTACCCGATTACCTAGGTACTAGAGAGTATCTTCTTGAATGTCTTTTTGGGTGTCAATATAGTAGTCAAGTGATTGATCGACTGATCTAGGGTTGGTTTCAGGAGGCCTAGGGGACTCCCAATATACCTAGCATTATGTGGGAGTGATGGTCATGTACATATTATATCTAATGTGATACTACTCGAAGGGTACCAATAAGTGTTACAAAAATTTCCAACAAGGTGAAACAATTGTTTCTAGACAACCCCGTGAAACCGTATGTATTTCCTACGTGTATTCTTCCCCACCACAATTTTACCTACTGAATGACAAATCTCTATGCTTTAAAGATGCCGACAACACACATCTCTACCTTGAAAAAAATATTCCCATATTTTTCGCAGAGGAAAGTGCTAGGATACCACTTGTAATGTACCAGATGTAATGCAATAAGAAGAAACAATAATATTCAACAAATACCAGTGGAACAATAGAATAATGAGAATAGCAATACCAATAATAATACCTTTTTGGAAAGAAATCGATGTTCACTTGCCTCTTCGAGGGGGAAACCTCCAACAAAGAAAAGCTCTATTACAATAATTCTCAAGACAAGTCTTTCTCATTCCTCCTACTCTTATTTATACTAATTCTATTGTCTAAAGAATGTTCTAGAGGAATATCTTTCTAGAAGCAGAAGCTTCTATTAAGTATTCTTACATTAGACTTGTTCACATTGTTAAATAGGCCTTATTAACTAATGTTGGCATTTATTACATGGAAAATATATTATTATACCTACGTGAGGGGTTAGGGAGGTTAGTTCCCTAACAAATATGGATTAGGAAGAGGGGTGTATAACCCTTGTTTCTTGATGGTAGGCTTGGCAATGGCGCAAGTAGTACAGGATCTGATGTACTTGTGGACATCTTGTCGAACCTTCGGCCAAAAAAAAATCTTTTGTAGCACTGCCACTGTTTTCTCTACACTAAAATGTCCTGCTTCTCAGCTATAATGAGATTCCCAGATCAAATTTTCACGCTTGCTTGAAGGAACACAAATATGGCTCAAATGGGATAGCAATCCATCCTGGAGATGAAAGTCTAGAATGTTTTTCTTGCGCTCAATGTCTAATAGGAAACAACAAAGTCAGATTCATTATTGTATAATTGTCACCACCCGGATGTCTGATGCCCACAAGAGTTAAAAACTATGCTTAGCACCACAACCGGGGGTCGACTGAGGCCATTTATGACATGGTTGGTGATGCCCTTCTTGTACTTGATGTTCAAGTGGAATTGTTACAGGTACGTGAACCACTTTTGATAGTGGTCATTATGTACCTTTCCTTGTGTCTGCATGAATTGAAGTGGCATGTGATCAATGTGGGTGATCATTTCCTTCACTAGAATTTAATGATTCCACTATCGACATGCCTACACAATGGAGAACATCTCTTTGTCATAGGTGGGGTATCTATGAAAAGCATCAAATAGTGTTTCAATGTAATAGGATATTGGATGCCCATGCTAAGTGAGGATTGCACTGATAGAATAATATGAAGCATTTGTTTCAATCTCAAATGGTCGTTACAAGTCAGGCAGAATAAGGACTAGTGTTGAGTAGTGGTGGAATTTCAAATCCTCAAATGATTTATGTTGGGGTGCAACCTACACAAAATTGTACTTCACTCCACCCTTGGTAATCTATCTTAGGGCCCAAATGATACGAGAGAACCCCAACAAACCTACAGTAGAAGTTGGCGAGACCCAAGAAGATGCAGAGCTTGGTCATTGTCTTCGGGGACGACCAATCGTGGATGACTTGGTTCTTGGTTGGATCCACATGCACACCCTACTCATCCACAATGTATCCCAAATATTGGATAGCATGTCAAAGGAACACTTCTACAAATTGGCATATAACTTATGTTGTCGCAGGGTGTCCAAAGACCTACTAAATATGCTTCAAATGTTCCTCCCAAGTTTTGTTGAAGATGAGGATGTCATCCAAATATATGAACACAAAGGATTTTTTGAATGGTTGCAATATGTCATCCATCATTCGCATGAATATGGATGGGGAATTAGTCAAGCTGAAAGGCATGACCAACCACTTGAAGAGACCTTCTTTAGAATTGAAGGTTGTCTTCCATACATCAGTTTTCCCAATCGACACCTAGTGGTAGCTTGACTTCAGATCAATATTACTAAGGAAATTTTCTCCCTTAAGATAATTGAGAAGATTATAAATCCAGGGGATTTGGTACCGATTCTTGACTGAGATATTGTTCAGGGCCCTGTAATCAATACAAAGTCACCATGTCACATCCTTCTTCTGTACCACAACAATTGGGCTCCCACAAGGTGAGGATCTTGGTTTTATGTGGCCCTTCAAAATTAACTCATGGATCTGGAATTTGATTTCTTCATTATCCATAATAGAATGACTACACATAGGGTTGTTAGGTAGAGGAGCACCGGGTGTAAAGTAAATTGAGTGCTTTACCTGAAAGTGCACAAGCACCCCAGTAAGCATGGAAATATGTCTCTGTTATTTTCTACTATCTTGTACACCTATTGGCGGTTGCAGTGACATTTTGTTCACCTTCTGACTGAACCATAAAGAGGATAAATCTCTTGGTCCGAGAGACCACCTTTCTGCACTACTTCATGAAGATCAAAGAGACTGTAGTAGTTGGGACTATCTCTAGTACCCTGCAGAGTCGATATCCTAAAGTAATAGTGACACTACAGGGCCTAGATTCATAAATAGCATGATATTTCCACATATATGGTTTTCCTAAAAAAACATCACCAAATTCAAGGGAAGAAACATCACACAATACCTCGTCTTTGAAGGGTTTGATGTCATAGTGTAGGCGACATTGATAGCTGACATGGATGTCACGTCATTGGCTAAGCCAACCGATGTTGTATGGCTGAGGATGTGGTATCGTTGTCAGGTTCAACCTCTTGAAAACCTTTGATGATATTAGGTTATTTTGGCTACCATTATCAACAATGAAATGGAGTGGGGTACCCTTCACCCACATATGTGAGTGGAAGAGGCACTCCCATTCTTTAGGCTCCTCTAGTTCCTCTTGCTGGAATTTTGTGGTAGAAATGATGACATTGGGTTCTGTGTCAATGATTTGTTTTCCCTTTTCTAGTTTTGAATCATAGTTTGATTCAACATCCGACCTTGAGGTTTTTGTCTCAGCTAACAATGATTGTTTGGAGCGACATTAATCAATATTGTGCCAAGGGATTTTGTGGAACTCACACCACTTTCCAGTGTCCTTCTTTGAATTCCCATTACCCTTATTTTCTAGTGGCTTGGATTAGTTGTCCTAAGAGTGGATATCCTTTCTCTTTCCTTTTCCATGGGGGTTAGGGCCACCCTTACCAGGATTTTGTTGGGATGGATTTGTAGAATTGAAATATTGCTTATTCTTTTTCTTAAACTTCTGCTTGATCTTGACATCATGTTGGTAAGCAGCTCCTAGTGAGGACATCTCCAATAACTCCATATATGTTTGGATGTTTTTTGTAGGCCACTATGGTACTTTAAAACCAAGTTTCACTCATAGTCTTTAATACCAATATTTGTGCACAAGGTATGGAATATATTGGTGTACTCAACCACCTTTTGGTATCTCTTTTAACGTAGAGTTGTCCATATCGTGTACTAGTCATCATATTTTCCAATAGGTTAGTATTTCTCCTTGAGGGAATCAACAAAATCCACCCAAGTGGGTCCTTGCCCAAAAAGTGTAGACTCATCCTCGACATGTTTCTCATAGTAATTCTACCACCAATCTCTAACATGGGGAAGAGCCTTAAGGAGTGCAAAGGTGATTTTTTCACTCTTGGAATTTTTTTTGAGAGAGATATAACAAGGAAATACATATAGATATTGCAAGGAACAAAGTAATACCATAAAAATTAGATTCTATTAATGACTATTTGGAATACAAAAAACTGTAAAATGAAAAGCACACAAGCTAGCTAGAATAGTGGTATATTATCTTTGAAGAGAGATGTGTCAGTTGCACTCATTCACAAGAATCTCAATGCAATGAGGCTCCAAAGGCCTTTTTAACATAAAGCATAAATAAGAAAACCCTAAACATCCAAAACCCTAACCCTAGAAGATGAAACACCAAAAGTTTTGTGGGCCACGATGGGGGTAGTTGATATGTCAACTTCTTGAGGGAGAAAATTTTGCATATGATCTCTGTTTGGGGTGTTCAGTACCCCATCATAAAGGTTTATCCAAGGATTACACATTCCAATAGGGATATTTTCAATGCTTTCAAGTACACAAAATTCCATTCAGGGCCTCAAAACAACCCTAGAATTTTGGGACCTGAAAAACTATAGAAAAACTACGAAGATAGAAATTGTAATTTGAGCCAGTGGAATAGGTGGGCGACCACTGATGTCCACCGGGGTCATCTCATCACAATGTTTTCAAAGCACGTTCATGACAAGAATAAATTTACGTTGGGTTAATCTTGACTCAATCATAGAGTCGTTGATTAGGTCATTGTTGGGTTTACTGTTAGTGGTTTACGGGCCCATGGTATTGGGTAACCCATGGTATTTGATGTGAGTCTTTGCATTCCCTTGCATGGACACCTCCACACGAGGCATGTATTTGCATGGATATGCATGTCCATGCATGTCCATGCATGTCCTTGCATGGCTATCTCTACACCATGCATGTCTTTGCATGGGTATCTCAAGGCCATGCATGTATTTGCATTGTAATCTAATTTTGGTAAATGAATTAGGGTTGTAATTGATGAAGCCTATTTAACGGCTTGTGACACTCCATTGTAAGTAGGATCAAGGAGCTTCAAGTGGCTAGTGTTTGCCTGGATTGGCTAGTTTGGCCAAGTTTAATATATATCTATTAGGAGCTGATTTTCCTCATTAAGGGTTTCCAGGGTAAATCTCCCGTGTCTATTTATGTGCATGTTTTTCATATTGTGCTACTTTTTTAACATGGTATTAGATCCTGGTAGGCCTAGAATCTCTAGTGAGGGTGGCCTATACCCCAAGATTGAATTTCTTCCTGGATTTGCAGATATGTTGGTGTTTCCTCCATGTGGAGGCCACAAGGACTTACCAGGGTACGATGGTCTATGCTATGGAAAGGGTTTCCTGATGAAGCCACCTTGTAGCTGTTGATGAAGTGAAACATTGATGAAAAGTTTGGAAGAAGTGAGCTATTGGATCGTGCCTAAAATATTCCGTGATGTCCATGTCTAGGTATATAGTGGCAAGTGTTCTATCCCTAAAAATTAGAGCTCTCATTGTGATTTGACCCATCGACCAACCTGTATGAGAATATAAGGCATGTGATAATTGGAGGTCGAGTGAACAATAGTGCTCTGGAGGTCATGATGGAAACCAGGGTCGAATCGATGCCTGGATTGAGTCATGGATTGGATGTTCGGGGGTTGGGGCAGTTTCCTCATGCCACAAATTTGGTGTAGAAGCTTGCTGGAAGGGATGTTTCATAGAGGATTAACAGGATAAATAGTGAGAGAAACCCTAATGTGAAAGAAGAGGTTTTCAAATCAACGAACGAAAAGAGCATTGAAGACATGAAAAACCCATTGGTATGTGCACAATGATACTCATTGAGATATTATGGTCAAGTGAAGGACCAGAGGGATGATAGTTTGTTGCCTAAATTCAAGTTTGAGTGTAGTATGGGAAGCAGATTGATGAATTCTAGCAAGAACCGAACTGTGGTGGTGATGGTGGTCAACATTGTGGAATTTGACGGTTCGTTCCCAAGACGTGTAGAGAAGATGATATCAGATGTAATTGAAGCTAGGAAGGGTGAGGAACTTCATTTGATTTTGGTGGCCACGAAGGTTGATCTCCTGCCCCCACATATTTCCCTTGTGTGCTTGGATAGGTGGGTTCACACTAGGGCTCATGTTGGAGGGCCCCCCAAGCTCAAGGAGGCATTTCTAGTATGTTACCACAAGGATTTATGGGTGATGAATTTGATTTCCCAGATCAATAAATTTGTTGGCAACAAATAAAATGTGTGGTTATTGGGGATCAAAATAAGTCAAGGTTTGTTGAGCTTCATTGATGTAATAGTAGAGATTGTCATTAGGTAAATGTTCCACATGGAATAACATGGAGGGATGTTGGTAAAGAAGTTGGTAGATGCTTCTTGCATCATTTGTTCAGGCATACAATGGATCGACGTGGAGCATACGCAGAAGTGCATTAAGGAAGAAGTACTTGGTGAATGATTTTTTTGGCTCACTTTATTTGGAGTAAGGAGGGATGTTGGTAAAGAAGTTGGTAGATGCTTCTTGCATCATGTGCTCGAGCATACATTGGTACGATATACACTTGGTTTATGTAATTGTATTTGGAGCAGGAAGGATGCTTGAAATTAAATAGGCTGATATTCCATAGCAACACATGCTCGTGCATACAAATTGTAATTATCTTCATGGAGTTGAATTTTATCACATGTAAATGAGAATATGGTTGTAAGACCTATTTAGGCATGCATGCCCCTGGTTTCAGGGTTCACTGGTATAAAGTCTAGAGGTAGACCTAGGTGATAGGGGAGGCATGTTGTTTTCATGATACCCAGTTTATAAAATTTGAGGGGGGTAGGTGTTTATCCCAAGTCAATTTTAAAGGGGGGAATATTCGGTTAATATTGACTCGGTCATAGAGTAGTTGATTTGGTCATTGTTGGGTTTATCATTAGTGTTTTATAGGCCCATGGTATTGGGTAACCCATGTTATTTTATGTGAGTCTTTGCACGCTCTTGCATGGTTATCTCCACACCATGCATGTATTTTCACGCCCTTTCATGACTATATCCACACCATGCATGTCTCTTCATGGGTATCTTGAGGTCATGCATGTCTTTGCATTGTAATCTAATTCTAGTAAAGGAATTAGGGTTGTAATTGATGAAGCCTATTTAATGGCTTGAGATACTCCATTGTAAGTAGGCTCAAGGAGATTCAAGTGGCCAGTGTTGGCCTAGCTTGGCTAGTTTGGCCAAGGTTAATAAATATCTATTAGGAGCTGGTTTTCCTGGTTAAGAGTTTCTAGGGTAAATATCTTATGTCTATTTATGTGCATGCTTTCTATTGTGCTATTGTTTTTAGCAAGTTATATGCTTGATCACCCTAGTTGATTATAATGTTTTATGTCTCTTCACCTCAACGATTTTCCATACTATAATCATGGCATAAAGAATACAATGCATGCCTAACTCTTGTTCATACTATAACAAGAATATATCTTTCCCTGGAATATTAATTGCATCTTGCTAGCCAAAATGATATATTAGTTAGTAGGCCAAGACCACTACTCTTCTCAAGCTACTAGATCTTGACATAGAGAAGTCCCCCTTCTAAAAATAGAGTTATATATTAATGTTTTTAATGTCATTGGAAGGGATATTAAAGATATATTATTGAAGAGTGCTACAATGTTTATTTGAGAGTCAAAAGGATCAAGCCAAACAAACCTCTAACTCCAAAATTTCTCTAATATCTCCACTTCTACTTGCATTTTCATGGAAACCTTATATGTTCCGGGAGTATGTCAGAATGTAACTAACTTGTGTTTTGAGGGTCTCTCTAGCATAACTTAGGGCATGTTCCCATTAGTGTTATACAAACACTTCATCATCTTTTGAGGGGACATCACACCTACAAAATTTGTTTCAAAAATTTAAATTTGAGGACCATTTCATTTTCAAATGCCATTTTTATTATGAGATCTTTGTTCAATGCCATTATTTGTTTAGAGATGTGCATGGATCCTTATGCTTTTGTCTATATTCCTACCCTAAATTCTACATGGTTTTTTTCCATATTCTTACCCCATGTCCTACATGTTTGATAAAAAAGCCACAATAATTCTTCCTATATTACAAGATCCACAATCATTAATTGTTAATGTTAACCTCTATGTGGTTTATGTCAAAATAAGCCTTATAAGTTACCACCAAATTTATTAGGCAATGTATACCTTGGAATCCCCAACTAACTAGTAGCACGAATCACATTACAAATGACTTTTTTTGTGATATTAAATATATGGAGAGATATTGGGTGACATTACATTCAACACAGCTTTATAAAATGTCCTATGGCTCATGTCTAAGCACCCTCCTCGCCTATTTTCACCCTTTAGACTTTCTTGTACTAATTCATTGTATTTGTTGTAATATTTTTTTTTAAATATATATTTCTTGAACGTTTGAACGTTTTTTCTTACCACTCTTTTGGCCAAAAATTGCTTAGGTACTCCCAATGTGCATTTACCTTTCACATTCATATGGACCATTTATTAATATTAATATTAAATTAATTCAAATTAAATACATTTATAGATACCAAATCATGGGACAAGCCCATGCATTACATCTTTTGGTGTTTCAAATTCCCCGGATTTTTTATAATTGGATGTTATGTGTTCCTTGACCTTTTTGAGTTGAGGCCTCACTAAGTATTTCACTTATTTTAATGAAGTTTAGACCTGCAACATATTAAGGATCGTGATTAAATTCATGGCATTAAATAACATGGATTTTGTGTGATGATATTTTCCAACGCCCACATAGTAAAGTATTCAACTTTCCATCTTAATTCATCATATTTATGTTTTAAGCGTGTCCAGAACTATTGCTAAAAACTATGATTAGGTTATTAATTCATGAGGTCAACAAATGTTACCTCATCTTTCAGTGAAATGAAGTGTGTCCAAATCTCATTGTAATTTTCTTTACCTTCCAAACCATTAGAGCCTTGTGACTCCTATCTAAAACTCTAGATACAAAGTTCTCTTATAATCTTTAAAAAAGTAAAACCACTTAACTTTTCTCAACTTGGTTCATATTACCAATTCCACTTCACCAATCATCAAGGAATATATGGACTATTATGATAATAATAAAGGTTTTTTTTCTAGATAATGTTGAACCATAAATCTTTATAACAATGGGTAGTAATTTAGATTAACCTCTAATCAATATTTGTTATAACATAACAATATGCTCATAAGGTTAGTGCAAAAAGAATCAAAATGTATTATGTATTCCAATTGGAAGATATATGTAGTGTAATGTGATGTATATAACGATAATATACTAAATTGTAAAAAAATGTTAAGAGAAAAATAATCGAGGTAAAAAAAAATTGCATAGGTCTATTTTAACTTTGAAAAATTTAAGTAGAGAGAGTTTTTATAAGAAGTTGTTTTATCCTTCTAGGTGCTTAATAGATATCAAATTAATATAGATCTATGTTAGTATTTCGGATAACATTGATTCAACACGTTTTATGACAAAAGACTTACTTAAATTACCCAAAACCAACAATACTGCTATTTTGGTGAGAAGGATTTTTTTTTCCATTATGACCCTATTAGAGAGTAAAAAAGATAAAATATATTAATATGGGAGTTCCATTGTATACATAAATCCTTTTTTCTTAGATGTTTTATGAGGTATCCTATGCAATTTTCAAGAATAAAATTCCTTCTTTATGAGTGGAGCATCTTTGTTGACATTGTGTATTTGTGAGAATAATTTGATCTTCTTAATTTTCTTGGTTAGAGATAGTTCATGTGATTTCCCATGTGCATGGATATAAGTGTATTACCTCTAAATGATTGGATTTTTTTTTAGATTTTACATCTTACATACATAACAATGGTTGAGGAAGGCATACAAATTTTAGATGGATATGTGAGTGATTGTTGACATTGTGTATTTGTGAGAATAATTTGATCTTCTTAATTTTCTTGGTTAGAGATAGTTCATGTGATTTCCCATGTGCATGGATATAAGTGTATTACCTCTAAATGATTGGATTTTTTTTTAGATTTTACATCTTACATACATAACAATGGTCGAGGAAGGCATACAAATTTTAGATGGATATGTGAGTGAAATGGAAATTGTAGAATGCATTATGATTTAAATCTATAAAGAATACTAAACATGCAACAAAATGATCATTTTTTTGCAACTATAGTCGAAATCTGATATAACAATTCTTCATTTTCCATAAATGCAAACACTTTTTTAGTTATTTGACCACACAATTTGGAGACCCCAAACACCTCAAGGTATTGAAAAATTTGTGAGCAGATAACTTTTAGTGTAGAATAAGAATTTATTTCTTAATTCAAGTGGAAATGGATCCCAAATATGTTGAAAACAAGGCCATTTTACTGTACTTTTATCCTACTTCCATCTATAAATCATCAAACCGTGTAGATTAATTATATATAGTCCATTGAAGTGTAATAAGAGGTCATTGTGAGTTATTTTTTTTATACAACTTTATTATTTTCTCCAAAAGAAGAGATTTTGTGTGGGAAAGGTTGTAAAGCCCTACCCAAGGCTTCATAGTTAAACTTTGAAGTTGTATTTGGTTTACAATCTAATTTCTCAAAGTCTGAAATTCAAGTTATATCACTTTGTTTTAACAAAACAATAAAACCATATTCATTTCCATGAAAGTAATTTCTTTAATACATAGTGAAATTTAATGCAAGAAAAAAAAATTTATAATTTACTTCTTGAAGAAGAAGGTTGTCTTGACTTGTTATTGAGTGCCTTGTTCTATTGAAGCTGAAACTCCCTGAAATTGAAATTGAATCCTTTCTGAAACTGAAACCTCTCATCCAACTAGGAACATAGTCTCTCTAGCTCCCTAGCTCCAGGAAATTAGATTTTCTGGCCCCTATTCCCAAAATCCCGGCAACACCAATCCACTAGTAAAAACCCACAAAGAAATTTTGCATCCTCCCTTCTCTCCAAAGTTTTGTTGCCTTCCTTCCCCCCGGTTCCTCCTTTCTCCTTTCTTGGTTTCTCCTTCTCCCTCTCCTAAAATATCCTCCTCCAAATTCCAACCCCTCTCTTCCTTATCCCCTTCTCTCGAACATCCCCATAAATTTTTCATCTACCTTATCTTTTCTCATTAATTCCTTTACCTACCTTTAATACAATAAAATAATAATTCTTTTCATTATTACATTACTGAATTTAAAACATAAATATAAAATTTCATTAACTTTTTAATTAATTGAATTAATTTAAACTAAATTAATAATAATTAAATTGAATTAATTGAAATGTTACAAAGGAAGTATTAGAAACCATTTTCCTTAAAGTTATTATTATTTTTTTAATTGTTCCATGGGAAGGGGTTACTCGACTAAGTGATAGTCTCATTGAGCTTAGACATGTGACTCTCAATATCACTTGCTAATTTCAAGAATATAATTAAGTGGATGAAGATAAACTTACAAGGATTTCACTATTTTGATATTGCTCGTGGCCTTACTTGTGGCCTTATAAAAGGGGGTAATCGCTCCATTTCTCTCAAGAAAAAGTGCTCTTCTTATTAAAAATTAAAATATTTTTTATTTTTATTTTAGAGAGGATAATTGCATCTCATATTCTAGAAGAATTATTGCATTATATCTCCTTTCAAGGAATTTCTTTTCTATATGGGAACAAAAGTCTTTTCGGAGCTTACTCCCTAACTTATGGTTCAAAATGACATATATTACATAATAGAAGGTATGATATATGAGACTATAGATGATTTTAGGGGAAAATTTTTGCTCATGGGCAAAATTTTAGGGTCTAAATTTTTGAAGGGGCGAATTTTTATTAAAATAATTTTTAGGAAAATTTAAAATTTTAGCCCAAATATTAAATTAAACATTATATATGGTGGATTATTTGTCCTATAAATAAAATCTGAAAATCTTGTGCAAAGAGGGTTCGCCCTCCCGACTTCATGTCAAAATATCCAATTTGCCTCGATTTTTTGGAATGCAGTGTTTTTGGTGAGTGAATCGCCCTACATAACCTAGAATCAAGGCTTTAGGGAAAATATTTTTCCCGCATCTTCTCGAATCAAGGGTTCATGGGACTGATTTCACCCATGGCTTCCAATGGGAACGATTTCGCTCATGTATATGTAAATGGGCATGAAAATGTATATTTTTCCCAAATCAAATCAGTAAGGCAGAGGGTGATGAAGCTGTAAATAGTTTGAAATGAGATTCGATATTGGTGATTCAGTGAAGATACTCAGAATAGTCTCTCTGGGCAGTGATTTTTTGTTGATGTCCATAAAATCTACCTGCAAATTGTTGGAGAGGGTATGTCGTAAGCCCGCGGGATGTTGTTTCTTTCATAAATGATAATTTAGGTTTGTTTTTTCAAATGTAACCTATTTTTTATTCATTGTTTGTTATTAATCACTGACCATTGATAAAAAAATCCTAATCCTATCTATTTTATTTTTCTATATTTGAGGTGGGGTCCCCTATGTTAAGGTATACCCTTGATGTACCCTATTGTTCCATGAAAATTTCGGTGGTCTCTTTAGATGTACTAGGTACCTATCTTTACATCCCTGCATCCCCATGCACTGGAAACTCAATGGAGCATTGGTTTCTAGCCTGTTGGTAAATTCAAAATGCATAAAAAAGTACAATATGCTCTTGAAGTTAAATAGTTGAACTCATCTTAGATTTGGAATGATTGTCTTGACCGACCTTTTAATTTATGTTGTTTTTAGGCTGACAGTAGTTGTCATTATGATCATTCACCTTGCTTTCCTTTTTTTCAACTTGGTTTTCTGAATTTAGGCTACTCAGCTACAGATCCACTATCTTTGCAGTCACTCCCTTTCATTTCAATACAAGGACCAAAAGGATTCTGCAATCCATGAAGTATATGTGATCACCTCCTTTTTTTGCCATTCAACTGATTTTGGGGGTTTAAGTTCTTGGTTCTTTCATGATATTTTGAGACAGTGACTTGGGTGTGCACCAAATACCAAATCCACTTTATTCTTAGTTTATGAGAACCATTTTTTTCCTGAAAAAATATGCAGCCTCTCTTCTGCTTGACTTATTTTTGTTTGCCTACAATAACCTTCAATAAATATGCATTTTGTCTTCTGCTTGATTTATTTTTGTTTGCAAGTAATCACCTTCAATTTGGAATACCCCTAACATTATTGTTATGTATATGAACGAGCTGAGTTTGTGTGACACATTGATGCTGTTGCAAGTATTGTTTTTCCCTCTTTGGAAAATTACTTAACAGTTGTCTCTACAACCACTTTTTAAAATAGTTGCATAGGGATTGTTACAATTTTGGAGGATTCTTCATGAAACACCATACATTGTCCCTGATACCAAGAATGGGTGAAATATGCTTTATTTTCAGTGATGCAATTCAAGTCTTATTGGCATTTACCCAGACAGGTGGATTTAAATTTGAAATGGATGGTCAACTTATGTATCCAATTACTGACCCTTTGGGTGTCAATTGATGCATTGAGTACAAGTATTACACTTTTTCATTTTAAGCATCCAAAAAGTCTTATCTGTTGGAAAGCGTTCCCTGCCAAATCCAACCCATAAATGCTATGTTCCATTGTTTTCCAATCATCCTAGGACCTATTGTGACCCATTGAGGATAAATGGGATGAACAATGAAGAGATTGGAGGATGAATATGGAATGCCATTGAATTGTGTCATTTTATATCTAGGTCTTTTCCATTGCATCCACATACTGCACACACCTAATGTGTCTAGGCAAAGGGTTCCTATGCCATGTATTGATTCCACAAATACTCTAAATTTTTTTGATCTTTTCCTTGGTACTTAATTGATCTTTCTGTATTTGTATTATTTTGTTGGCTAATTCATATTTTTCTAATTTTTTTATGGAGTTGAAAGAGTGTCTTGCAAAGATGTGTTTGACAACTAAATATTTAAATATGTTGTTTTCTTTAAATGTTTTTTGTTGATTGTAATGTCTTCAAGTTTGTGTAGGTGACAGACATCATGCAACTAAACAACATGATGAGTGACCATGAAATATATTTCAGGGAGAGGCTCTTGATTCTAGTTATCTAGCTTGAAACCCTTGTGAATGGGACCTGCTACATTGAAATGGATATTTATGAAAAATGGGAAGTAGCGGTGTTGTATCCGGAGGGTGCACCTAATGGAAAATCCATCTATTTAACAAACAACATGCTAGAAAAAAACTAAGCATGGGTTACTTGATTCAATGAAAATAAGCTCCCAATCAGACCGTAGAAATGTAGAGTACTATCTATCCATTTCTAATGGCAATCTTAGGAATGCATTTGCACAATTTTCCCATGATTTCAGGTGGGAACAGGGACACATGGATTCTTGAGGGTATATCAAGAGATGCTCCTGATGGCAAGTCAAGTGATTCGACTCTCAAAATATCAGAAGAACTAAGAGTGTTACTTGAAAAAAAATGATGGAACAATGGAGCATAGCCATCCATTGTTTTTTCTGAGCATTTAAGGGAACTAAAACTTCTCAATGTGATCTGATGATACACAGTTTAATTTTTTTTTATGGAGCAGTGTTCTTTGATTTAGTAGTAGTATCCATGAGTCTATTTGTCTAAAATATGTAATGAATTGTACATATGGCTTTCATATATGTTCCATACGAATCTCTTTTTTTTGTAAATAAAAATAATTATACTACCTTGCGAAAGAAAAAAGACTTACGTGTCTAGATATACATGTGAGCAAGCCATATGTTCTTCCACCGAGGTGGAAATGAGAATGCAAAGGTGTGACATCTTTCCATAGTTAGATGAATTTCAAAAAAGACAACAACTGTTAAAATACAACCAGGGGACTTGCCACCTGTTCTGCCACTCTCGCGGAAACCAGAAAATGCGGTGGACTGGGTGCCCCGACCTGAACCATAGACAATCAAAGCTGAGCCTATTAGGCCTGAATCGGGGACTAAAACAGAGACTGATAGACAATATTGCAAAATAAATTAGCCATTGACCCAAAGAAAAAACCTACAAGAAGTTATGCATGCGGCGAGCTAGGGTGTCCATCATGACAGAGTCTGAAGACGAAGGGATGATAGCACATCGGGCAACGACTCTTCTCAAGCATGCTTGACATGGAAGTGTAGATGGCATCTAAGCATTTTCCAAAGAAGCTCTGGCGATGTTGTTGCTCGTCCAGGTCCCTCCTCATTTAAAATATCAAAACCAGGTGGTCGTCCATGAGTCAGTGGGTGTTTGGAGCTAGGTGGTAGTCCACTTGAGCTCGACTCTCTTCCAAGGTAGAAACAATGGAGTTGAAGGTAGCAATCGAGTCCATGATGGGGCCTTCTTCCATCGAGGCAGTTGAATTGCGTCCCGAGTGGCCCTCTAGAGGTAAGGCCTCTTCTTCCACTATGCATCCCATAACGTCTGACCCCTATATTGGACTGGTGATGCAGGTAGCAGGCTGGCACTCCAGGACGGTCGAGGGAAGGAAAGGAAAATATTTCTCCCAGTTGGGCATAAATTCCTCTTCCATCGGGAAACCACCATGGAAATACTCAGTGCTAGGAGGAAGTGTTTGCTGCGGAGCCTGCGCATGCCAATTGAGCCTCAAGAATCCTAGAGGGACCTCATCCGAAAATAGAGCTTGAGAGGTAAGTCCTTGGTCATGGTGAGGACAAAGCTCCGAAGAGGCCTCCGTAGGCCAATTCTGTCTTGAAGAGCTCAGGTGGTCTCCGCCTAGCGTAAGAGATCAAGAGGTAGTCCCTGATCTATTGTGCCATCCAAATCTACTGTAGTAGGTCGGCCATCGATGGGGCTTGCCCATTCTCTTGGCATGTCTGTGCAGGGCACCAGGCTAGCGAAAAAACCGTAGGAGCAAGCTGAGTTGTAGGGTAGGATCAATAGAAGAATGTTGGGCTCCGGGCACAAACGCCTCATATAACATTTCCCACACAGTGAAAAGAAAAAGAGGCCAGTGGCATTGATGGCTCTGGTAGCCATTACTGTAGGTGTGATGGTGATCTCAAGGATCGTAATGAAGTTGAGAAGCCAAGCCCAGGCTTCCATTAAGGCTCGATGCATTAAGGCTTGGCATTCAAGCATGAGAGGCATCACGACTGGATAGGGAGGGAGGGGGTGGCGGCGAGAGGCTTTAACTGCCCTTGTGATCACCCCGTCCAATGATGCATGTGGTCCATGTGTCACCCCATCCGGGGAGTTCCATAACAATCTTCATAATCCATGAAATTCAAATTATTGCCAAAGTAGTTCCTATTGTTTTTTGCTTCAACAAGACTCCAAAAAACAATCATCTTGTCAATATTAATTTGGTGTCTAGTTATTCAGTAATAATATGTTCATTTTATGTTGAATAATGATCTATCATCATAATTTACTTTGTTGTTAAAAAATGCTTTTATTTGTTGCTTCAACAAAACATGCAAATGAGATATTGTTGTAGATTTTTCACTATTTATTCAATCACTGCATGTTGATTTTACTGCCATTGGTCATGATGACTTGAGGTTCCTAGAGTGAAATTGTGATAGTGGCTATCTCTCAAATATCAAATTTCTCAAGAAGATAAACTTGAGAGAGAGAGAGAGAGAGAGAGAGAGAGAGAGAGAGAGAGAGAGAGAGAGAGATTGAAAATGTTGGATGATCCGCTTTTGAATATGGTAAAGTCTAATTGTTTAGATTTATTCATTTCTATTGTCTTGGGGGAAAATGAGGAATTCTAGGCACTAATGCTTTATTCTCTCTCCCCCATTGCAGTATGAGTTAAATTCCCATGTTTTTATCTTGTCTCTTGCAACATAGTGTTTCAGGATGTTGGAAATTCATAAGGGTGGCGCAAAACCCATCTAATGTAGTATGTGCTATACTTCTCAAGAGGGAAACCTTGCTTATGTTGGCATTAATCTTTGGTGAAAATGATAATTTCTTGAATCCTATATAAAAGCATTGGTCATTTCTTTTTAACATTTCAATGGTTGGAGTCTATAATCATAACAATTAAACTTGCTTCTGAAGTTGACAGATGGGTTTGAAAAATAATGAGATCAATGGAAATTAAGTTGGGCACATTTGATAGTTTATTATGGCTTCAGATGGGGAGTTATGAAGTACATTGAATTTTGAAAGGAGAAAAATATCATAAACAATTAGCATATTTTCTAATAAGAAAATGAGCAGCACATAATGAGTTTGCATGGAGCAGAGGAGACTGAATGTAGCAGGTATACATGCCCTTAGAAATTTTCTTGTTGTTATTTTTTGGATGCCTTCACGTTACCTTCCACCATGCCACTGTGATATGGTGTAAAGTGAGGAGCAATGTCCCTCACAAGTACGGTTGGGCGAAGTAAGAGTTCCAAATCGTAGCAAGAATGCAATACCAAGTTGATGGCAGGCTCAATATAGCCTTGAATGAGATAGAATAGGAACTCTAGATGCATCCCTGAGCAAGATCTATGAATGAACAAATACAAGATCAAAAAGCCTAGTGTGTGTATGGCTGGAATTCTCTCAACCTCACAGTTGTCAAGTCTTATAAATACTACTTGAATGGTGAGTTAGACTTTGGATTTGTTGAACTGAGATCCTCCCGTGCATGAAAATGGTTTTAATTCTTGTCAGCATCTCAATGATGTGAAGAGGTGATCCAAAAAACTTTGAGAAGAAACACATAATAGAGCATTAATTAACCACTATTGATAGTGGTTTAAATAATGGACGTGAGCTGGCCCATATAAGGATCAAATTTTAATTTTGTCTTGCAATATCTTGAGCTGAAGTTACGCACCTATCAAAGACAATACAACAGTTAAATACCTTTGTTGTGACATACCCATATTTAAGAATATAAAAATATTACTGAAAACTAAATAAAAACACTGCTGCAAAAGCCACTTCTAACCTATCCATTTTAGAAATTAAATTACATGCTCTGTACAAAAAACAAATTTAGTAGACTGCCAACAACATTTTCCCCACATCAAGCACATATTCAAGTCAACATATGTTCTGTGTGTGGTTAAAGAGATGGATAAGCAGGTTTTCCCTTGAGAGAACACAAAAGCATAACTATGGTTTTGGACCCAAACAATACTGAACCCACAAAGGTATTGCTCCAAACATGCAATTGTCTCATCAAAGGACATCCACTACCATACAAAAGTAACTTAACAAGCAACCTGTCATACAAAGTAAGAAATCTTCCAATTTCCATATGAACTGATTATGGTAATTGACCACTCACTTTAATACGAACTTACAAGGAAATTTTCACTCAAACAACTTGAAGAACTGGATCTAATAGCCATCTCTTCCAAACAAAAATAGGTATTGGAGAACATGTCAGAAAATAGAACATAAATAAATACCATACAAAAGTCCAGATTTAAAGACCAGGAGTTAAAACATTTCCGGGAAAGATTGCTAGTTTAAACCAATCACAGATTTGAGAGAATGAAAGGACAGAAAATGGGTGTATGCAATTATCATTTCAGAACATTAAGAGAGATCCAGACCTCGACACTTAAGAAAAGCAAGCATCCAAATTCACAATTTAGCAGCTTTGTTCGAATGGTAGCAAAAGTTGTTGGAGTTCATGCTTTAACCAAAAACAAAACTGGTACTCAAAATTGATAAATTGTGAAGCAAAGAGAAATGCAAAGAGAAAGAATAGAACAATATATTGAAATGAATGAAGAAATACTGAGCCTCGTTACAATGCAAGATGGTTGAGCTAAATATGCTCAAGCAAGACAAAAATAGAAAGTATTGACTAGCTCGGGTATGAAATGAAACCGAGTGTCAATGTGTTTACTTTTCTTGTGAAACACATGGTTCTTAGATAATGCAATTGTTGATGTATTGTCACAGAAAATAGGAGTTGGATCCTTTTCTGTTTGTGACATGTCTTTCAATAATATTCTCAGCCACACAGCTTGACATGAAGCTGAGGTAGCAACTACATACTCTGCCTCTGCAGAAGATATGGATACAATTGGCTGCTTCTTCGATGCCCATGAAATCAGGTTCGTGCCCAGTTGAAAAACATATCCTGATGTGATTTTCCTATCATCTAAGCTGCCTGCAAAGTCACTATCTGTGTAACCAGAAAGTTGATTACAATCAGATGCAGTATACCATAAGCCAAAGTGTAGTGTTCCTGCTACATATCTCAAAATTCATTTTGCCATTTTCCAATGCGAATCTTTTGGTGATTCCATGAATCTGGAAACAAGGATAACTGCATACATGATGTCAGGCCTAGTTGTTGTAAGATACAACAAACTG